>APFE030179312.1:105475-139659 GCA_000404065.3 Pinus taeda
ATATTAAGATGGAAATATGATTTTTTTTTTTAATTTTGAATTTATATTTAAAACCTAATTTACATATAATATAAGATGTATGTATATATTTCAATTTATGGATTTAAAATTTTTGTTTTTAATAGTTGAATGGAAAAATTGTGTAGGTTTAAATTTATTTGTGGAATAGAAGGAGCATTGAAATATCATTGCAAGTTTTTATAGAAATACAAGCATTCAACATTTAAAGGGAAAACAATATTAAATTTAATAAAGGTATGTGACACAATATTATGAGGTGAACATTATGGAAGTTGAGTTTATATTTTGATTTAATTTATCATTACGCTTTATATTAAATGACTAATTCTACTTTTCTTTATGCAAGAAATATTATTTAAAGACTTTTTAACGTGGAATATTTGAACATAAGTTAATTAAGAAGATGAAATATATATTTCATTTAGACAAAACTATTGTTATTAATGTAATTTTATTTGGGAAGCTATAGGAACTAAATTAGAAACTAATTCCTAGAAATATAAAAGAGAACATAAGGGTTTCTTTTAGGAGTTTTTTATGGCAGACTAAAGGATGGTGGGTTGGAGATGAAGGCTTATTATTTTTTACGATCATAATGTAATTGCTACAATGGTTCTTCTCATTGTGACTGTTGTGAAAATTTTTGAACCATAATTCCTACTGTAGCAACTGATGATATTTTTCCTCTTTGTTAAATTCCTTCAAACAAATTACTTCGAGTTTCCTATGGAAAATATCAAAATACATACACTGCAACCTTCACTTAATTAAATATTATGCGAAAACAAGAGACTGAGAAAGAAAGAAAATACAACGCAATAACATCGTTATTTTTGGACAAATGTCCCCAGAAAAAACCAATGCGGGAAAATCGGTGCAATAGATCTGAGGGTTTATTATTATTAAGTAGTAGAAAATTCTGAATACATCTCTGAATACCTCAAGGGTTATTCAATTACAGAGAGAGAAATAATGACAGAAATATTTGTGATATTACCTCACACAATCACTGAGAAAAATCCCAACTGATCTCGTCACTAGATGAAATGCCTCTGGCAGGCCCCGTGCTGCCTCTACGCAATCCTCACAAGGTCCTTGTGTCAGCCCCTCTAGGCACTGCATCACTCAGCCAACTAATCGATTTGGTGCCCAGAGTAACTGCTTTCAGCCTTCCTATCTCACACCCCAACTCGTTGCTTTAGAAACTGACTCTATTGCAAAATTTCATATTCTCTCTCTCCCTACACTGCCTTTGTGTGGCCCTATGTCAGCCTCTGCGTGAGAGCTACTAGATCACTCTCAGCCTCTCTCCACTGATGATTCTTCGAATGAGAAAATATTTCTCTCTTTGGATGCTATCTCTGCCCCTCAACTGCAAGAAATCTACTCGATCAGAATTTCTTCCTGAGAACTTCTCACTTTAGAAATTCGATCTCTTGATCTCTCAAGGTTTTTTCCAAATGACCTTCAAGCTTCCTTAAATAATATTCTCGTTGACATTCAATGACCCAGATTAAAATCTAATCAATGGCTAATATAGTTTTAGCTTTATTCTCGTCTTCTTCTAGAAGTTACATCCACAATTAGATTAATACCCATTAATATTTTTAATTTCCTAAGTTTAGAATTAGGGACCATTAAAAAATATTAATTATTTTAATAAAATTATTTTTGGATGGAATTTCCAAAAACACTTTCTGGGTTCTTTGGAATACATGTGGCCAAGCCTCCCTGCAAAATTTGAGGCCTATAGCACATTTGATGCTACCCCAAATAAACAGTTCCTCTTAGCGAGGAATGTGCTCTAACAATATATACTGTTGCATACTACTCTAACTCTAAAGCCTCGTCCTTTGTGTTGCTAATGTCTGACATGATGTTCACCAACTATTGTGTTTATGCTGCAACTATACAGTTGCTGACACTGCCACTATCAAGACTGCATCTGTACTACAACTCCCTCTAAAGTGTTGCATCTATGCTGCTGTTAGCACTGCCCCTGCCAACTGCCACTGCACCGCTATGCCATCATCAATGAAAAAAACCAAAATTACTAAACTAATTGTGCTCAGTATGATACCACATGAATGCTAAAGCCTGACTGCTGCTAGTCTCCGTGCTAACCCTCTAAATCCACTGCATTGTTGCTGAACTTTTCTCTGTGCCAAATGCATTGTTGTCAACTCTGCTCTGCACTGCTCAGTCTCTGGTGCTCCTAGCCACTGAAACTGTCTCCTCGACATTCCTTGGCACCATATAATACTATTTCATCCTGCTACTTCTAGTTTGGGCTCCTGTAGCAAGGAAATGATCCTACAGGTGGGCTCCTCAAGGATCCTACCCATATGTAGCTATTTTGAACTACAGTTCCAAATCAACCCACCTCCCTCCTGGAGGTATCTCGAATGTCATGGTGAACTCCTCCTCTTCAATCTTCATGGGCGCAACCTTCGGATCGTGCCTCTCATCCTTTTCCTTCTTCTTGAGAGGATACTGAGTAGTGTAGTGACTCATGTCACCACACTTGAAACACTTGATCTTCGAGACGTCCTTCTTACGTCTTCACTACTCCTATTGTCCCTTCGATGCGAGGGCTGCATTATCCTCTTCCTCCTTGGGCTTCGACCCACTATTATGTTGAAGTTTTTGAGTCTACTAGTTAGAAACCCTCCATGCACTTTACTGTATTATTCCTACCTACTTGTTCTGTTAATTAACAAGTTATTTACCATGTAAATACTAAAAATAAATACAAGTGCATGCTCAACACATTACAGATCATCAACTGAAGGAAACATAAACAAGCACACAAATGACACCGTTATTTTCGGACTAATGTCCCCATAAAAACCGAATGCGGGAAAATAAGTGCAGCTATCTGAGTGTTTTATTATTAAGCAGTTCTTTTCTGAGTCCACTAGGTGCCAAACTGGCTAACCCGATAGAGATAAAAAATCTCGCAGCAATAGCTCTCTTTGGAAACATGTATTCAGAAAGCCTGCTCCACGCAATCCCTCTCTAGCACAATCTGAAGGTCAGCATCAGCCTTGCTAGCCTCTGCGTCGGCCTGAAACCCTCTGTGTCAGCCTACGAAGGTTCTGCACAACCTCTGCTACCTCTGTGTGACTCCCTTTGGCTCTGCGTCTGGGTCTCTCTGATTTTGCGTTGGTATCTTGGCACTATCCCTGCCTCTCTGCCTCATACTCACTACCCCTCGCTGCAACTGATCACTGATTCTATCACTCTCAACAAACCCCGCTCTAGAGAATAGAATGACTAATCACTCTGGTGTATTCTCCAAGTGACCCTCAAGCCTCCTCTTATACTTTTCTCATTGAAAAATCAACGCCTGAGATTAAGTCCCTAATCAATGGATAAGATTAGATCTAGCTTGATCCATGTCTTTTGGACCATTCTAACACAGTTTTATATTAATTCACATTAACTCCATTAAAAATATTAATTATTTTAATATCTCCCTAATTGTTTAAAATCCGCCCAAACCCTTTCTGGGTATTGGAGATCTCATGTGCCTTAGCCTCTCCACCAATTTTAGTGGCTAGAGCACATTCAGGGCTAACCCAAATAAAAACTCCCTCTTAGCGAGCACTGTGCTCTAATAATACTCCTCACTGAGTATCACGCTCATCATCCAGCAACGGTCCCTATGCTGATGCTAAGACTCCCTTCCCAACATCCTCTGCACTGTTGCATCATGTACTGCTGCCCATGGATCTACTACTTCCACTGCTGCATATGTACAACAACTCCCTTTGCATCCATGCTGCTGCCCATGGCCCTACCACTACCACTACTGCATCTGCATTGCATCTCCTCTCATCATGTTGCATCATGCTGCTCATAGCACTACCACTACTAACTACTGCATTGCAACTCAGTTATTGAGAAGTAAGTAACTGATCTCCCAACTTTGACCTCTCTGTCAGGCTAGAGTACTCCTGATGCTGAATCTCTCTTTACCACTGACAGGTGATCCTTCTCTGACCTCTACGCTACTACAACAACTCCCTACATATCACACCATTACACACCTCTCTGTGCCATCCTACACTGGTGCAACACTCTCGTGCCTCTCGCACTGTTGTAGCTTGCTAGCCTCGTGGTATCCTGGGAATTATGCACTGTAGCTCTCTCTTCCGCTTCATCCACATCCATCTCTACCCAGATCCGCTAGTCCTGCTACTCCTCTTCGGGGCTCCCATAGCATGGTCTAATCCAAGAGGTTGGGTACCTCAAGGATCGTGCCCCTCATCGCCTATAGTCCGTTTGAATACAACTCGATGTCTCACCACTTCTGCTCAAGTTGCGTGTGTTCACTCATGGCACAGTCATTGTCTATCTCCACTTCCTTCTCTGCCCTTTCGGGCACTGCCTTGGTCTCAGAGGCCTCTCCCTTACTCTTCTTCCTTGGACACTAGGTCACATAATGACCCAGCTCCCCAGAATGGAAGCATTTAACTTTGGAGAGGTTCTTCTTCTTTCGTTTCTCTTTCTTTCCCTCAGATGCTAGGGCAACATGCTCCTCCTCCTCCTTCTTGACTCTGATCCCCTTATCACTGCTTCCCGCCTCGCTTAGCCTTCTAATCTCTTCTTGGCAAAGAGCTACCCACATTTCCTCCCAATGTGGAAGGGTCACTCTACCCAGTATACTCTGGACAAATACCTCCCAGTATTCTAAGACTACCTTTAGGGCTCTTCTCACCATCAATTCCTGATCTAGCATGGCCCCTATGGAAGTCATCTGATCCCGGATCTCATTCAGTTGACTGAGGAAGGTGTCGATCAGTTCTCCCTTCTTCATCTGGTATGACTACAACTGATTTTCTAGTAACATCCTTCTCTGCACATAAGTATGATGGTACAATTTCATTAGGGCCTCCCACATCTCATTTTCCATTTCCTTCTCAGCATTGTGTGGTACTACATGGTCCTTGACCCCGTTAAGGATGATGTTCTTGGCCCTCGCCATTGCCTCCTCATGCTTGTCGTTATTAGCTAGGTCAACTGGGATCACTATCGTCCTCAAGGCGAAGTGCTTGACATGATTTCTTTCAAGTACGTATAAGATTCTGGCCTTCTAGACTGCGAAGTTTGAGGCTTTGTCCAATTTGTCCTGGTCTCTTACTCCATGTAGTACCATGCTACTCTTCTACTTACCTCTTGGAAGTTCTTGATGTGACTCCCTCTAAGCCTTGATTTCCCTCCTGGAAACCCTTCTACCGATGTTGAGATGCCCCCTACTCTGATAATTTGTGAAACTGCACCATTATCTAGATTTTTCAGCTAGAAACACTTGGTAGCAACTTCCTCCTCCTTGGCCTTGCCCTGTTAGGTACTGTTCTGACTTCAGTACCCCACTAGCTCCACTCTGAAACTTACCCAAAATATCCTAAACCCCAGCAACCTGAAGGTGAGTGCTCTTAGGCTCTGCATAATCCTAACACACACAAACTAGCTCCCTCAGCCAACTGCGTTAGCCCTCCTAGCCTGCATGGCTTTGCGTGAACTTGTCTTTGCCTTCTTCAGCCTCTGTGTAGCCTCTTATTGGCTCGAACTTGATGACACAGGCACTATGTCACCCTTTCCTTGCTGTTTTCTTGCTAGGAACAACTTCTGTCACTCGAGACATCTGTTTTCTATTGTTGTTGCTTTGCTTTGTTGATGTCCTTAGTTCTCCTGTGATATGCAACCATGCTCTGACACCATGTTGAAGTTTCTAATTCTACCAGTTAGAAACCCTCCATGCACTTTACTAATTTATTCCTACCTACTTGTTCTATTAATTAACAAGTTATTTACCATGTAAATACTGAAAATAAATACAAGTGCATGCTCAACACATTATAGATCATCAACTGAATGAAACAGAAACAAGCACACAAATGACACCTTTATTTTTGGACTAATGTCCCTGGAAAACCCAATGCGGGAAAACTAGTGCAGCGACCTGAGGGTTTTATTATTAAGCAGTTCTTTTCTGAGTACACTAGGTGCCAAACTCACTAACCTGGCAGAGAGAAAAAATATGGCAGTAATACCTCTCTTCAGAAACAGGTATTCGAAAAGCCTGCTCCATGAAATCCCTCTCCAACACAATATGAAGCTCAAAGTCAGCCTTGCTGGCCTTTGTGTCAGCCCGAAACCCTTTGCGTCAGCCTACTGAGGCTCTACACAGCCTCTTCTACCTCTGTGTGGCTCCCTTTGACTCCGCGTCTATGTCTCTCTGCTTTTGTGCTGGTCTCCCAACACTGTCCTTGCCTCTTTGAATCATACTCACTGCCCCTCACTGCAATTGATAACTGATTCTATCTCTCTTAGCAAACCCCACTCTAGAGAATAGAATGACTGATAACTCTGGTGTATTCTCCAAGTGACCCTCAAGCCTCCTCTTATACTTTTCTCTTTGACAAATCAACGATCGAGATTAAGTCCCTAATCAATGACTAAGATTAGATCAAGCTTGATCCATGCCTTTTGGACCATTCTAACACAATTTTATATTAATTCACATTAATATTTTAATTTACCTAAGTTTAGACTTAGGGACTCCATTAAAAATATTAATTATTTTAATATCTCCCTAACTATTTAGAATCTGCCCAAACCCTTCTTGGGTATTGGAGAACTCATGTGCCTTAGCCTCTCCACCAATTTTCGTGGCTAGAGCACATCCGATGCTACCCCAAATCAACATACTACTACTTCCATCAAGTTTAACCTTGACTAAGTCTCCCCTCAACTCCTCTTGTTTTAGAGATGCCCACATCTCATCCCAATTTGGCAAGGTTTCTTTGCCTAGGATACTCTGGACAAATACTTGCCACTCATCTGAGACATAATTGATGGCTAGTCTAACCAACTTTGAATCTTGAGGTGTATGCCCCACATGAGATAATTCATCACGGGTCCCCTGAAGCTTCGTGAGGAATGGATCCACATAGTCCCTTTTCTTCATATGAGCAGATCTCAGTTTTTGCTCAAGGTACATTTTTCACTGCTAGGAAGATCCCTAATATAACGTAGACAAAACATCCGACATCTCCTTAGCATTCCCTCTACTAGCGATGTGATAGACCACATGATCCTTCACTCCGTCGAGGATCATTCTTTTCGCCTTTGCCATCTCAGCCTTGTATTTCTTTAATTGATCTACATCTATAGGGACAAACAACATGCTATCGACATATGTCTTGAGTGCATGTTCATTTAGAAGGAATGACATTCTTGCCTTCCAGATGACATAGTTGGATGCCCCATCCAACTTGTCCTGATCCCTCAAGCCACTGGTTGCCATTTATGCCACAAATGTAGAAAATCTCCTCTCTCTTCTACGCTGCTGCTGGGCTAGCCTACACACTCCCTCCTGGAGCTAGTAAAAGTGTTTCCCCTTGCTGCTTCTCATCTTTAGAGAATTTGAATTCCTTGGCTAGGAATTTTATGAGGAAGAAATTCCCTTAACCGCGCTTTTCCTCTCTCTTCTGACAATCTTTTGCCAAGCAAACTGTCTGCAAAAAAAATGCCTCCCACCAGCTTCTCCTCATATTGAGGCTTTAGTGCTGCTCCCTCTGCCCTAACAAAATTTCGAATTAGGAGTCATTCTCTCTGTCAACTCTCTCGGAGAGAGATTGCCTCAAAATTTCATCCCTCTGACTAAGAACTCTACAAAATTTCTGGGGTTTCGAATTGCTGCCTCATGTAGATTTTCAATCTACCTCTTCTGCTGAACACTAGGTTCTCTAGCATTTCTCTTCTTGTTTCACCTGCACCTCCGATACCATGTGAAAATTGCTGAATCGAAATTCCTACTGCAACAACTGATGATATTTATCCTATTCGTTAAATTCCTTCAAATAAATTACTTGCAGTTTCCTATGATAAATATCGTAATACATATACTACAACCTTCACTTAATTAAATATTATGCAAAAACAAGAGACTAAGCAAGAAATAAAATACAACACAATAACACCATTATTTTTGGACAAATGTCCCCGGAAAAACCCATTGTGGGAAAATCGGTGCAGCAGATCTGAGGGTTTATTATTATGCAATAACAAATTCTGAATACATCTCTAAAGACCTCAAGGTTTATTCAGTTACAAAGAGAGAAATAGTGGCAGAAATATTTGTGAGATTACCTCACACAATCACTAAGAAAAATCTGGCTGATCTGGTCACTAGATGAATTTCCTCTGGCAAGCCTTGCACTGCCTTTGCACAGTCCTCACGCAGTCCCTGTGTCAGCCCCTCTAGGAACTGTGTCACCCAAACAACTGATCAATTTGATGCTCGGAGTCACTTTTCTTAACCTCCTGGTCTCACACCCCAACTCCTAACTTCTGAAGCTGACTCTGCTGCAAAATTTTAGACTCTCTCTCTCTCCCTCTATGCTGCCTTTGCGTGGCCCTAGGTCAGCGTCTACGTGGGAGTTGTTGGATCACTCTTCGCCTCTCTCTACTGATGATTCTTTGATTGAGAAAATATTTCTCTCTCTGGATGTTATCTATGCCCCTCAACTGCAAGAAATCTACTCGATCATAATTTCCTCTTGAGAACTTCTCACTTCAGAAATTCAATCTATTGACCTCTTGGTGTGTTTTCCAAATGACGCTCAAGCTTCCTTAAATAATCTTCTCATTGACATTCAATGACCCACATTAAAAGATAATCAATGACTAAGATCATTTTAGCTTGATGCTCGTCTTCTTCTAGAAGTTACACCCTCAATTAGATTAATACACATTAATATTTTTAATTTCCTAAGTTTAGACTTAGGGATCTATTAAAAAATATTAATTATTTTAATAAAATTATTTCTGGGTGGAATTTCCCAAAACGCTTTCTGAGTTCTTTGAAATACATGTGCCCAAGCCTCCCTGCAAAATTTGAGGCCTAGAGAACATTCTATGCTACCTCAAATCAACATGAGGTTTTTTTTATTTAATAATATCATGATTCATTTATTTCTTCCTTTTCTTTTTATGTGAGGTTTTGTTTACTGGTTCATTGTACAAGGTTAATGATATAACCTGATTATACGGTAATTTTGAATGCAATAATGATTTAAATGCTTTGAATACTTGATATTTAAGGATTTTTTAAATCATATTTGAGTTTATTTGTTGCAGAATAAAACTCTAATGATACACGCTATCTAGGGTTTACTTGCACATTAAACTTGGATATCATTAAAAACCAGTTCTTTTAATTTATTCTTTTTAATTTTTTGTTTTATTAATTTTCTTCATCATTTACTCCATTGGAAAATGTGATTGATTGGGAATAGTTTGACGTGATTAGATTCTTAATCTTTCCCACATAAGTTTGATTTAATTTCTCTCCAATATTTTTATATTATAAATAATTAAATCAAAATTTCTAATTGTTTGTGTAAGATAAATTAATATTGATACATAATATCATATTGTTTTAACTATATATTTCAATTAGATACATTTAAGCTGCTTTGTTTTATTTTTCCTCCTTTTATTTTAAATTTAAATTTGTACTAACCCTAATGTTGTGTGCATGAATTATGATACATGATTTAAACCTCATTTAGTCATAAATGATAGTTTATTTTAATAAGTTTAATATGTTATGTGCCTACCACCTATCATTCCTTATAAAACTTATTTTATTTAAAACTATCTCATATTATTAACTTGACCTTAGAATATTTTTTTAATTAACATTACTACCAGGGAATACCCCTCGTGGTGAAAGAGAGGCCAACCCTTGTCACCTATTGTAGGAGGATCTCTGGTCCTCAGTGAATGTCATCTTGGGTTGTTTTCAGTTACTAGGACAATTCGAGAAGCAAAAATAGGTACTCCAAACCCTAGGGTTCAGAGTTGTGGAGGAATTGAGACCACAAAAGTGCTTTGTGCGCTAAGAACCCAACATGTGGGCGTTGCACCGAAGCTTGTGGGTATGAAACGAAAGATATTTTTTTTTATTTGACCCTTGAATATTGAAGAGAACCCTTAGAGGAGAAAGGGGCAACTTCAAGCACCAAGAGAGGAGGTATACAAGTTGAGGAAATAATTTTTTTATGTTGCAAAGTGTGGCATTGTAAGTGACAAGCTGGCCTAGATGAAGGAAGTTTCCTTAAGGGCTAGTTGTCGCGTCACAAGTGATATATAAATAAGAGAATTTATAGACCTTATAAGGCACATCCAAAGTTTTATACATCAAGAAACATTTCTTTGATTTTTTCATAGATCTGAAGGACCCTAGCGAAGGAGATAAGGACCATTATTTGGTGACATTTTAAGATTTTTTGAGAGTTGAGTATGAAAGGAAGCAGGCCGAGGGTATAGAGGAGAAGTTTGGGTAGTTTGGTGCACATTTGAGGAGGGTTTTTATCTTTGAACTAGGTTTCAAGGTTTATATGTAAATTGCAATAGACAAGGAAATGAGTAAGAAGGTCTGTTTGGGAGGGTAAAATGTAGGTTTTGTAGTACAGTATTAGGGATGATGTGTGCCATCACTACGGTTGAAAGTCCTCAATAAGTGTGCACACGATTCAAGGATAAGATGATTTGGATTTAAACAGGAACACAAAAAATTACAGAGATAACCATAAACACAAAGATGTAGTGGAAATAATACTTCATTTCATTAATGTAAAATATTGAAATATGCTTACAAACAGTGATGGAAATAAACCAGCTAGGGTGATGGTAGCTTATCTCTGAGAAGAGATGTGGCAGCTACATGCCTCTAAACTCTCTTACAATGAGGCTCGAAGCCTATTTATTGTTGAGCAACAATGGAAAAACCTAAACATCCAAAAACCTAACCCTAGAAGATGAAACGGCAAACTGTGGGCCCCGTTTCGGTAAATTGGTACATCAACTTCCCGGGGTTGTACTTTGGTATACGATCTCCATTTGACGCGCACAATATCTCGTTAGAAAGATCTATATGAGAACTACAACTTTGGGAAGAGCAACATCGGTCCATGGACCCATGTTTCTCCCAATTTTCCTAAAAAACGTCATTTAGGGCCTCAAAATGGCTCCGAAAGTTCAAGACCTGAAAAACTGCTAGAAATAGTAAACTGTGCTGCAATTAAGGAAATTGAAAAGCTAAAAGAAACAATGGTAGGGGTCCAAGTGGACTTGGTAGGTTTCCAACAATATCCACCTGGATCATTCCTCCCCCCTTAGGAAGTAATGTTCCCCATTTCGTTGAGTTCCTCCATGAGATGTGGAAACTTCTGCTGAACTTGGTCCCTGGTGAGCCACTTTCCCTGGTGAAGGAGTTGGCCTGCTTTGACAACTCGATACAGTTGGATATTCTGCTGGTGGGTGTGCTTGATATATGTATCCATGATTTGATCAGTTGCAACTTGTTCCGTGTAATATGGATTCAACTCTGTGGGTGTGAGCTGTTCTGCAATGTTGGATGTGTCTAGTAATGGTGGAAAGTATGGCCGAAGGCAGTCCACATTTGAACATTGGGTGCAGGCAAAGGAATGGGGGAATAATGAGCTCAAATGCATTGTCTCCCATAGCCTTGGTAATGGTGTAAGGACTATATTGGAGTGGTCTGAGTTTTCGATAGGCTCTGGTAAGGTGTTCCTTTTTGCAAATGCAACTAGACTTTGTCGCCCACCTGAAACTTGTGTGGCACCCGATGTTGATCATGTCGCTACTTGTACTTGGAATTTGATTTCTCTAGAATGTCATGGACCTACTAGTGAATATTTTGGATGTGCTCAATGATGTTGTTTTCCTTATCTATTTCGGACTGGACATGAGTTGAATTTGCATGAGTAGCTACAAATGGCATGGCCACATCAATGGGACATAGTGGCTGGAATCCCAAGCTCACCTAAAAAGGGTTGTGGCCAGTCAAGCTATGGAGAGCTTGGTTGTAGATGTGCTAAACATAGGGGAGGCTCTCGTCCCATGTGTGTGGATGTTTTGAGTTGTACATGGGCAGAATGTGCACGATCATCCTGTTGACAACCTCTATCTAGCCATCAATTTGAGGATGGAAGGTTGTGGACTTAGTGAGTTTGGTGTCTAGCATCGACTAGATACTGGACCAAAATGTACTGAGGAACCTGCTGTCCTGCTCTGAGATGATAGACTGTGGGATTCCAAAGTGTACCCATACTCATTAAAGGAAGAGTTTAGCAGTGGCTTCTGCTGTGATATTCTTCTTGCAGGCTGCCATAATGGCCATCTTCGAGAACCTGTCGACGACCACAAAAGCACAGTCATTTCCATGCTTAGTGGAAGGAAGGTTTGACATGTAATCCATGGATATGGATTCCCAAGGTCGACTAGGGGTAGGAAGCGGGGTATAGAGGCCTTGCTTCTTGATGGTCGGTTTGGCAATGGTGCAGGCAATGCATGATCTAATGTACTTCCCGACATCATGTCGAAAATTCAGCCAATAGAAATACTTCTACAGTACTACCACTATTTTCTCGACCCCGAAATGCCCACCAGCCCGACTGTAATGTGCTTCCCAAATCATCTTGGCATGCTCACTTGAAGGAACACAAAGGTGACCCAGGTGGCATAACAAGGAATTCTAGAGGTGAAAATCTGGAACATGCTGACCCTCCAAGAGTGTCTGGTATGTGTGGCCAAATTTAGGGTCGCTTTTGTAGAGAAGTGGTCAATCAGAAGTCTCGCACCCACAAGAGTTGAGCACAGTGGTTAACGACATGATCGTTGGTCAACTGAGGCAATCTGCAACATTATTGGTGATGCCCTTCTTATACTTTATATTCAAATGGAACTGTTGCAGGTATGTGGACCACTTTTGATGGTGATAATTCTGCAATTTCCTTTGGGTCTGTATGAAGTGCAGGGGTCGGTGGTCTATGTGGATGACCGTTTCCTTCCCCAAACTATAATGCTTCTATTGTCGACAGGCCTGCACAATGTAATACATCTCTTTTTCATAAGTGGGATACTTCCGGACTATGTTTGAAAGTGTCTCACTGTGATATGCCACTGGATGCCCGTGTTGAGTAAGGATTGCCCTAATAGCATAGTCAGAGGCATCTGTCTCGACCTCAAATGATTGTTGCAAGTCTGGTAATGTGAGCACTGGTGCCATGTAGAGGTGATATTTCAACTCCGTGAATGTCTTCTGTTGAGATTCAAGCCAAAAGAATTTTGCTTTTGCTCCTCGCCTGGTGACTTGACTCAAGGGCCAAGTGATATGAGAAAATCCCAACACGAACCTGCGGTAGAAGTTGGCAAGACCTAGAAAGCTGTGGAGCTCTGTTAGAGTGGTTGGAGATGGCCAATCCCAAATGACTTGGATCTCGGTTGGATCCACATGAACCCCCTGTTCATCAATAATGTATCCCAGATATTGAACCTGGGTCATACCAAAAGTGCATTTCTCCAAGTTGGCACATAACTTGTGTTGTCACGGTGTTTGGAGAACCTGTCGGATGTGGTGGAGGTGCTCTTCCCAACTCTGGCTGAAGATTAGGATGTCATCCAAGTATACCACTACAAATGAGTTGGTGAATGGCTACAAGATGTCATCCATTAGCCTCATGAAGGTTGTAGGAGCATTCGTCAATCCGAAAGGCATAACCAACCATTGAAAAATCCCTCCTTAGCTTTGAAGGTAGTCTTCCACACGTCAGAGGGTTTGATTGGTACCTGGTGATATCTTGACTTCAAATCGTTCTTACTGAAATATTTTCCCCCTTTAGTTGGTCCAATAGTTCATCAATCCATGGGATCAGGTACCTATTATGGACAATGATCTTGTTCAGTGCCTGATAGTCAATACAGAGTCTACAAATCCCATCCTTCTTTTGTACCAACACGATTAGGCTTCCACAGGGCGATGAACTTGGATGGATGTGACCTTTCTATAGTAGCTTCTGAATTTGCCTCTTGATTTCATCATTCTCCAAAACGGAGCACCGATAGATTGGTCCATTGGGCAGCGATGCACCTGGGGTCAGATTGATGGGGTGCTTGACCTGACAGTGTAGAGGAACCCCTGCGAGGGAGGTGAAGATGTCCTCGTACTCCTCCACGACCTTGTCCATCTATAGTTGTTGTGCAGAGGGGCCCTGTCTGGAGGTTGTGGCCATTGTATTCTTCTTTCGTTGAGGGTGTATTATCAGGAAAATAAATTTCCCGGTTTTGGAAACAAGCTTACTGCATTGTTTTGCAGTAACCAAAGAGATGGCAGTAGGCGGTGCTACCTGTGGTATCCTGTACAACTTATTTCCCAAAGTAACAATAACAACACAGGGCCTTGATTCATACACAACATGTTGCTTCCACAAGTATGGTTGTCCTAATAATACATCACAAACTTCAAGGGGAGCAATGTCACACAATATCTCATCCGTGAAGGGTATGGAAGGTAACACTGTTGGCTTGCGCAAAGATCCCGTCCTTGGTGAAGCCACCCGATGGTGTACGATTGTGGATGTACTATGGTCGGTAAGCCTAGCCGCTTCACGACCTCTACCAAAATGAAGTTCTTTTGGCTCTCGCTATCGAAAATGAACTGTAGCAGGGAGCCCTTTACCCACATCTAGGAGTGGAAGGGACGCTCCTCCTCCTCTAGATCCTCGGGTTCCTCCTTCTAGATCTTCATGGTGGCATTGCACTTCGCATCGATAATATGATTTCCCTTGTCATTCCCCTTGTCGGGTTTTGACTCAAAGTCAAAACATGCATCTGATTCTGAAACCTTTAGCTCGACCACCAGTGAGTGCTTGGCCCGGCACTCACTTGCGTTGTGAGTGGAGCTCTTATGGAACTCACACCACTTTCCCGTGTCCTTTTTTAGCTTCACGACACTATTCTTTGCTTGCAACTTTGGCGAGTTGTCTTGGGTCGCCTCGCCTTGCCTTTGTCCTTTGTTCTACAATTTGGGGGCACCTTTCCCTTTCTTTAGATTTGCAGATCCAAAGTCTTGCTTCTTCTGTTTAAACTTTTGCTCGACCTTGACGGCATATCGATATGTCGTGTCGAGCGAGGGGATGTTCAGGAATTCTATTTCTTCCTAGATGTACTTGTGCAGGTGGCCGTGGTATTTGAGTAACAAATGCTGCTCCGATTCCTTGAGACCCAAATTTGTGCGAAGGGTATGGAAAATATTGGTAAACTCCGGTACGTCTTGGTCTCTTCCCTATCGTAGCATGGTCCGCTTTATGTATTGATCCTCATAGCTTCTGACAGGGTACTACTGCTCCTTGATGGCATCCCAGAATGAATCCCAAGTGGGTGCGGCTGAAAAGTGAGCCTGTACTTTCATCCTTCTGCTCGTAGTAGGTTTGCCAGCAGTCCTTAACGTGGGGGGCTTCTTTGAGAAGAGTGAAAATAATATTTTCCTGACTGGAAAAATCATGAACAGAAAAATAACCCTCTAACAGATTTAACCATTTATCGATGGCATCTACATCTATCTGACCCTCGAATATGGGGATTTCAAAATTAACTTGTACCTTAAATGGTGTGGCATTTCTAGAGTAGCTGTTGGAAGGCGATGCGTCGCCCCTGGGTAGCCGTTGAAGGATCTGGGAAAATTTATCCATGATTGCGTTCCTTTCTCTCTCGAGGGCTTCTTCAAGCAAGATTTTGATAGGATATCCTACCCCCCTTGTCTTTCTTTTCATCCGATTTGTGGGGTTGGTCTTGCAAAGGTTCGACCAGTTCAAGCCCTAACTCCTTATATCTCGACCTCGTTGGGGACATGCAAAGGAAAACAGAAGAAAAGCAGTCCGCTTTGATACCATTGATCTAGATTTAAGTAGGAATGCAACAAATTATAGAGATAACCATAAACACAGAGGTGTAGTGGAAATAATACCTCATTTCATTAATGTAAAATACTGAAATATGCTTACAAACAACAATGGAAATAAACCAGCTAGGGTGATGGTAGCTTATCTCTGAGAAGAGATGTGGCAAGCTACATGCCTCTGAACTCTCTTACAATGAGGCTCGAAGGCCTATTTATTGTTGAGAAACAATGGAAAACTCTAAACATCCAAAAACCTAACCCTAGAAGATGAAACGCCAAACTGTGGGCCCCGTTTGGGTAAATTGGTACATCAACTTCCTAGGGTCGTAACTTTGGCATACGTTCTCTGTTTTACGTGCACAATATCTCGTTAGAAAGATCTATCCGAGAACTAAAACTTTGGGAAGAGAAACCTCGGTCCATGGACCCATGTTGCTCCCAAGTTTCCCAAAAGACATCATTTAGGGCCTCAAAATGGCTCCAGAAGTTCAGGACCCAAAAAACTGTTAAAAATAGTAAACTGTGCTATAATTAAGGAAATTGAAAAGCTGAAGGAAACAATGGTGGGGGTCCAAGTGGACTTGGCAGGTGGCCACCAATATCCACCTGGATCACAAGAAGAGCATAAAACAAGGTATGCTTGTCTTTTTTTATTGATGTGTTGCTAGTGGATAGATTATCCCAGATTGGATAAATTGTTTGAGAATTTTAAGGTTGTTAGGAGGGAAACAAGAAGGTGCCTATGTTGTTTCCTAAGTGCATATTTGAGAAGGATGTTGGATCTGCTAGGAGTGGAAAATTTGGAGGCCTAGTGGTTGATCCCTTGAAGGAAGAAGTGGCAGCCTAAGTGGGCTAGTGAATCATCCCTAAGTTGATAGTTGGATAAGGACGTTTGATAGTCATAGTGGGAAACCCTCCATGCCCAATGTTTGTTTTGATTAGAGTAGTGCAGGAAGGCAATAGTGGGAGATTATATTCGATAGTAAGATTATATAACGCAGGAAGGAAATAATGGGAGATTAGAGCCCATCCATAGGCATTGACAAATCGTCTGTATTTATATCATATTTGCTAGTATGAGATTTCAATAATAATTTTGTTTTCAATACAATATTACTGGTATTAATAGCTGATATCTGTTAAAAAAAAAAAAAACCAAAATCTTCTCACAGATGCTAGCTGCATAGACAAATCTATATGAGAGTTTCTCTTATGGTAATATTGGAGGAATATTTATGAAAAAAAACATATTTGTGGCCAATACAATTATTAATTTTGGAAGGACTATACTGTCATATGGGCATATGGTTTCCACTGTTGCGTCTTGCTTTGAAATTTGAAACCTCGTTGTGACCTACAAAATCGGTAAGAAACATTGATATTAAATTGATAAGAAATTTGAAACCTCATTACTATTATTTTAATAACATATATGCATCGAAAACCATCTTGGAGCACCTATAGCTCTCCCACAAAAAGGATTGACATCAGTGATATCTCGCTCTCGCTTCAACATAGAACAATAAAAGCAAAATATAAGGGTTAAAACCTAGGGTTTAATTGAAACTTGCATAATATTAAATCCCTACCATACATATAATAATAATTATTGTGGGTGATATATGCCTACCATACATTTAATAATTATTATTATGGTTTATATATGCATAATTGTTGTGTGTGAAGGTAAACTAGCACAATCACATTAGTAAATTTGGTTGATATAGTCCCTTTTTGGGTTTGAATCAATCAACTCCAATACTGAAAACATAGCATTTGTAAATATGATGAAATCGAAGCATTGAAAAGATGAATGAGAGTTAGCTATAGATCATCTAGGAGATGAACAACTTCACTCTTAGGATTTAGCTGGTCTCTCACAATCTCATTATATATTTCAAGAGAAAAAAATTTCAACATAAAATCTCTATCTGGATTCTACAAAGTACATTGTTAAAAATAAATAAAGAATCCCACAAGAACTATCTTAGAATGGACCAATAAACTCTCTTTCTATTTACATAGGTAGAAAGAAAGTGAATTAGAGTGATTTGGGAAAGAAAGACTAGCAATTTTCCCTCTAGAGAAAACCTAAAGAACCTCATATAAATAAAACGATGAGGATGACTGTACATTTTCTATGTAGTGATAGAGATCATTAATAGAATTTTCTATAATGCCTCTCATTGTGAATGTCTTTCCACTGCTTGTTTGGCCATATGAAAAAATAGTGGCTGAAAAATGACATAGAAAAACAAGTCAGTAAAGAACGAAAGAAAACTCAAGGCCCGAATGCACAATTCACCAGTACATACCAGCCATTTAATAATGGCAGGTCCAAGTGTCTACAAAGTTTCATATTCCTAGATTTGTTTAGAAAAAATATGCTAAAAATGAAAAGAAGATAAAGAAATGTAGACCAATATCATGTACACACAATTTTAACAAAAAACTATAGACTCCCTACAAGTAGTAGAGGAGGCTACAAGTATGTTTTCAATGAATTAGACTCCCTATAATTAGTAGAGAGGCTATGGAAACCAATACAAATCATCAAAGATAAACTAAGGGGGTGGATGCCTCATCATTCAAACCTAACATTCCACATCAACAACACATTAGGATGCCTCATCATACAAAAATAGTCTACATTCCATGTCAATGTGGCACATCCGCATGCGACATCATTCCCCATGTGGATGCCATGTAACTTCCATGTGATTCATTTAGTTGTAATACTGATCCAATTTTTTCATAAATCCATGTTATTTAATATTTTATAGAATTTTGGATTCCAGATCTATCAGAATCATGACATCACAATTCCTTAGCTTAAGATCTTATCTCTATAGGTTCCACCATCCAACATTTAGGTCTTTCACAAAAATCATTTATAATAAATTTTTGATGTTCGGATATCTAGACATAAACATAATCAAAATATTGGGTCACATCACTTGATAGATCTTGAAATTTTCCATATTTGACTCTTAATAAAATTTAGATCTCAACAAATTCCATATCCCTAGTCTTGTCACTTGATAGATCCTAAACTTTGTATCTCCAATAATTCATTGTTCTATTAACTGGGTCAATAACCACCAAGAGAACTAAAAATAGTTTTCAATGGCTATTTCCCAGTCTACTTGATGGACATCAACCAACAAGTATATATCCATTAAAATATGGATCTTTTAACCAAACAACAAGTCACTAAACTACCGGGTTGGTTAATCAAATATATCGATGAGTTAAGGTCTATTTAATGTAACAAACCACCAAGCCACTATGTCATCAAGAGAACCAACATTAATTTTTATAAAGAGACTTAAGGCCAATCCATTTAGTGCAACTTGCACTTATGACCTCTTGAGGCAACATCCTAGTCACATCATCCCTCCTACCCATGTGACTAAGGGTTGGGGCTAAAATCCCATAATCCCAAAATTTCAAATCAAATTAAACAGAAAGGAACCAATCCCCAAATTTCAAAATTTTTGCTATGCACCTAATTCCATTTCAAGGGATTAAAACTGACTCTTATTCAGGTATATACTAACCAAATTGCTTCTAAATATGTAGATTTCTTTTCTATCCTATGAAGGAATATTAAACATTTCCCATAACCTATAATTTCCACAAAATAAAGACATAATATGGTCAACGGATATATCATCACCTTGACTTGAACTAAGATGATATTTTCACACTACTAGGGATTGCAATATACAAACATTAATGCTTCAAAACATTCATATAGATAAGCTAATATTTTGGCATACCACTTGAGAGAACAAGGTACCCTAAAACTCCTTAACAATAGATCTACAAAATATCACTTAGAGGCATCACAAAAGGACCTTCACCACTCCTTTTTAAGGTCTATACTTAGGAGAAACCTCATAGTCTACTTACTTCAATTCAAGGACATAGCATGAATAATAAATCCCATAGATGACCTTTTATGGGCCATTCACATAATGGAATGCTTTGAAGAACCTTGAAGCTCAATTTAAATTAAAAATTCTAATTCATGGCATTACACCTCTCATATTTATCACAAAAAAATTATTTTCAAAGGACACCTATATACACATAGTTCATTCATGAAAGAAATAAGAACTAGTAACCAAGTACATATACACATTGTTTGGTTAATCATTACAATATTTCTTAATAAACCAACACAATAACTTTCATGAGAACTTTTAATAATGTTGTAAATTTATTAAAAGATAAATAGTTGCACTTATCGAAGATACTTAAGGTCTTCTAGAAAGTGAAGAAGGGAGAGCCACTCTCCACATAACCATAGGCAACAATAAACTACAAATTTCTTCCATCTAGCCATCACAAAGCCAAATTTTAATGCCTTAATATGAAGCTTCACTTAGGGTTCAACACACTCGAATCAGGGTAGAGGATAAGGCAATCACTCTCTCTCACATACAAGAAATAAATGTTCAGCCTTTCAACTATTGATCCTAGGCCTCTTAATGTTAATAGTATAACCACTATGGGCCTACACAATAGAAAGGAAGTTCTTCACTATTATTGTGGTCCCTTGATCCTTCCCTCTTCTTAGTACCTTATGTGCTAAGTTAAGATCAAGTATTCACGAGAAATTATTTGGGCCTCTAAATTAGACTAAATTATATCACATTATTTTCCTTATACAATTAATTAAGTTCATAAAATATGCATAAGATTGTTATGAATTAGAGGGTTCTCTATCACCCTCGATCAAAGTCAATACTTTTATCCCCAAGTGTGG
The DNA here is from genome assembly GCA_000404065.3 of Pinus taeda. Classification (NCBI taxonomy): domain Eukaryota; kingdom Viridiplantae; phylum Streptophyta; class Pinopsida; order Pinales; family Pinaceae; genus Pinus; species Pinus taeda. The sequence continues at coordinate 126,049 of APFE030179312.1, forward strand.
TTTAGTTTTTTGCTCATATGTTCCACTAGTTCACTACATGCACTTGTTTGTCTCTCTCACACACATTCCCACTCCATTACTCACTTCTATCTTCTACTCAACCGCATGCACAATAATAGCATGAGAATTTTGGGTCCCTCTTAGGGTTATTTGATAAATCAAAAGTCTCAAAAATAGGTGTGTAATCCATGCTCCTTGATTGTTTCAATATCACTCCCATTCCTTCCCATAAATACGAGAAATTGGGCAGTTCAAATACCAAATTGGAAATCAAAACATTTAATTTAGGTAAGATATGAAACTTCCCAATCCCCTCTTACAACTTCTCATTTGGAATTAAGATCTCTACTTGATGTTTTCTTCTTCATCTTTGGAAATATATTAAATAAAAATGAATATTTATGTCAAATGAAATCTATCAAAACATCCATGCTAACCATTCTAGCATGATCGGTCTTAATTACAAATTATAAAACTTAGGTTTTGAAAAGTTTTGTTACATATATATCACTTGAGAAGTGATTTTCACAGTCACATGTCATTAGAAAGTATACTTCTCAACAATATAGTTCCCCATATGTGCAAGTGCATACAACACACTGCTCAGAAAGTTGCTTCTCGAGAAATATGTTTACTTCAACCTTGTCCTTCCCTTTCCTTACCTAATCCTTCATTAAGCTTTCTCTCTCCCTTTTCCCATATTGTAGGAGAAGTCAAGATCCCAATGACATTGTATCCCAAATGATTTTTAATTTTTTTTGCAAAGGATAAGGACATAACAAAAACATTTCACAACAAAATTTACTTTACCTACAATGAGCCTAAAGGAAATAATTGCCTCATTTTTCACATGAAATGGTTAAAAAAGGAAATAAAATATCATTTACCCCCATATTTTGACTCATTCCTATTTCCATCCTAGATATCAATGTGTCACTTAGTGAGAATCTAGTCAACTGATCGTGATATTTCAATGCAAGTTGTATGGTCATTCCACATAATCCATTGTGCACCATGTAACAATAATTCTTCCTCCTTCACTCCATTTTTTTTTGAACTCTTTTAATTCTTATTTAAAATAAATCTACCTAATATAATGGGGATGGGGCTCAATTCCCCATCTTGGTAACCCTCTCCATCAGATCCACCCTCCTCCCTCTTTATGCCAATACACAGGCCATGGCACTGAGATAGGGATTTAGAACCCTCGTTTTCTTAATTTCATGATACTATGCAATGCATACCATAGAGATAGAGCCAAGAATCAATTGTGCCTACAAAGTCCTTACCTCTCCCATTTTCTTTCCCTTTTATTCACATACATAGCATTAGTTATTTTGTAGTCCCCACCTACTACTTGCGTGGCCATGACATTACCTAAGCATGCACCCTAGTGAGGGCACCATTTACAATTACATAACTCACCTCATTAACTACAGGGATTGGTCATATAGCCATAAAGTGCACTAATAATAATATTAAATTGGGAATCTCTTGAAAAACACACCCTAATTTGATTTTGATAATGGATTAATGAGTATTATTGGTATTATGGATATTCCAGAAATAAAAGCATGTCCACTTTGAGAAAAAGAGTAGGTAAATCCCCTATCATTGAAGTTTCCAAAGAAGATGATGTTTCTCCAAGCACCCCAATACCCATGCTCATGGATACATCCTACTTTTAAAACATAAGTGCAACATACTCTTGGAATGAGGTGTATATATTATTCCAGATAGATAAGTTTCCTAAGAGTGACCCAAATGTTGAGTTCTACAAGTGTGTGAATTAGTTCTAAGGGTGACCCTCGTCCTCATCCTTGTGCATTTGTATGGAGGGATCATGGTTCCTTTCCATAGATCACTCACACATGCAATATTGTTGTTTCTTTTGGTCATAAATTTGCTGACAAAGACTACTTGTGATGTAACTAATATGGATTGTTCTATTTTGTTAATATTTTGAAGATAAATCCAAATGTAATAAAGATATTTTGTGTAGTGGAGTGGTAACAATGCCTTCATGCTAAATTCACCACCATACTTATGAATTGATTCAAAATTTAGTATGGATTAACTCATGTTGTATAAGCCATTGATGTTAGGCAAAGAAGAATTGGATGAACTGTGTATTTCAGACTTGATTTCAAAGAAAAACAAACTATTAAAGGATGTTTTTTGGGATTGATTTTCCTCTTACTTGGATGAAGTTAGAATTAAGGGGTGTTTTCTAAACACTTTGTTAGAACTATAATAAGAAAATTATAATTTGTGGAGAAAAAAACCACCTCAAATTTAATCATGACCCTGAAAAACCTTTTAAAACTTCATATAGAAGTAAAAGACATTCCTGTTTAGAAACAAATGATCATGGGTAGTTCCCTTGAGTAGGGTCACCAAATAGGAAGTAAGGGTTGGCATATAAGTCTGACACATTATATTATAAGGATAGAAAAATGTGCAATTTATAAAGTAGAGCCATAATGTATTCTATAAGCTAACATATACCTAGATCACGTTTCCAGTGAGACACCAACGATAATTAATAATGACATATGTAGCATAAGGTAATTGGATTTTGGTTGATTTTATGGTATGAACTTCATCAAAAACCACCCTAAACCACTGTATTAAATGAAACACACCTTTTTATTGGGAAACATGCAAATTATATATGTACAAAAATTCCATGATGATATATTGATTAAAAATGAGTTTACAAAGATAATGCCTCTCTATACCATTTTCAACATGTGGTGGAAAACTTATAAAAACACATCACATTGGTACTTTGAGGAAAAGATCCCATAAGTGGTCAAAACAACATGTTGCAAAAGAATTTTGATGTCCCTTGTTCTACTTTGTCAGTAATGAACATACATTGACATGGTTCTAGATTGTACATGGGTCTCAAATTTTGTCTGCAATCATATGTAAAAGGAAAAATATGCTAGAGAATAGGATACCAAACAAAAAATTATAAAAATCATCTAATAGAATAGAAAATTAATGTCACAATTTCTTTACACAACATGCAACCACATATCAAAAGAAACTACATGTTTACTTCAAATTCAGAACAACAATAATTCATCAATTGCAAAGAATAACATGTCCAAATGAAAATGTAATATACCTTCTATTGATGTAACAATGTCATAGGGAATACCATAAGGTTCCCACCTCATTTATACCACATGCTGCTTGATTTCTTTATCATACTTGTGCTTTGAGTTTTGTTGGTGTACTGTTATGCTCCTAGATCTACACCTATATTAGAAGGATAAATGATTGTTTTTTCACTACAAAGTTTCTCACTAAAGGGCTCCACAATATCCATACCACTAAAGCCACATTTTATAGAATTTGCAAGAAGTATTGATATTGTCATCACAATCTTACCAAGCCCCGTGGCATTTTCTAAAATCGTAAAAGAAAAGAAAATTCACAGTGTGAGGTGAAAAAATTTAGGTCAAATAAACAAAAAGGGTACAACATCTTCAACAAAGAAAAATCTCAAGACTAGAAATCTAAAATGCCCCTCCTCTGCCCAGTTGCAATGCGCTGAGAAACTCAGTTGTATTTTTCTTTATAGACCACCCCTACATCCAAGATGACAACTACAAAATCCATGGCAACAATGATGCTTGCTGAAAGGGTTGTGGAACTTGCCATCACAACCACATCATTAGCCAATAAGGTTATTAATATTTTTTTAGCATGCCACCTCCTAAAAATGCAAAATGAAAGATTCCCATTATGATGGATCCCACGATATGTAAGTACTTGACAGTTGAATGATTCACATGAACCTTGGTTTGATTATATTATGATCATGGAAGATAACAATTTTTATGTGCATATTTGATATAGAATTAAGAACAGCGTTGGAAAGATGTGTGCATGGCATGAAATAATATGCAAACATTACAATAGAATGTGAGAATATAAATTTTAGAGACAAAAAGGCTCTATAGACCCACTATATTGAAGAATTAGAGGTGAAAAACACTTAGCACAAGTTCATGTGAAAATTTGATATACAAATCAAAGAAACATTGGAAATATGTGTACAATCACAAAAAACCTTATCCTCAATTTGGGTATAAGTTGTAACAGACTAGAACCCATGATAATCCTTTATTTCATTGATAGTATTTGAAACTAAACAAAAAATATAGGTTTCCTTGAAACCTTTTATCATAAGATTGTAGTACACAATCTTGGTGATAGTAATTCAGAAATGAACACCTCACCCCCCGAGAAATACCTAGTCCATTCAAATTTAGATATCTGAAGTATTGATAAAGGAATAAAAACATGGTAACCACATCATTACACAAATGGATGATTTGAGCAAAAAATAATTGTCAAGGAATATGAGAAAAGTGAGATCTATAATCTCTCTCCTATAAGCATGAATTCACGTATGAAATAATAAATCTAATATAGCAACCGATAACATAAATATCTAGACCCAAATCCACAAACATAGGTTCTTACTTCCCAACAAAATGGTATGACATAACATTTTAGAATAATAGTATGGAAAAAGACCCATAGATCACAAGATAAATTCCTTTAAAAATGATTTCAATTCATCATTTACAACCATAGGAAGTCAAAATCATTCGTAGACCAATTATGCAAGGAAAAATACCATTTTTCAATGGACAAGGAAATCAATATATCTATCCTATATGAAAAAATTCAAGCCTTCATAAACTAACACTTCAACTCCATATAATAGGCTACCTAAATATCTACTAATCTAACAGAGTGCTACACCAAACTTAAAACAAATTCAACGTAAATTATTGAAGTTCAATGTGTGCATGGGTTCAACGTAAAATTAGGATTCTAGGCAGAGGTTTTCATTGGAAAAGCACTTTTGACAATGTATGCCAAATGTGGAAATGTTGACAATGCACACAAAGTCTTTAAAGAAATTCCGGAGTGGAAATTTGTTTCCTAGAATGCAATGATTATGGGATATGCACAAGATGGATATGTTGAGTTAGCACATAAACTATTCTCTAAAATGTTATTGGAAGCACTAAAAAAATCAATATGATCACTCTTGCTAGTGTGCTTGGAGAATGTGCCAGCTTAGAAACCCCAGAACATGGAAAGTCTATATAATTAAATCAGGGTTTCAGTTTGATATCTTTGTTGTAAGTTCCCTTGTTGACATGCATTGAAAATGTGGGAGCATAATTGATGCAGGGAGAGTTTTTTATAGTCTTTTGAAGGATATATGGTCTCTTGGAGTTAAATAATTGCAAGATATGCTCAAAATGATCATAGAAAAGAGGCTTTGGTTCTTCTTCATGAATTGCAAAGGTTTAGCATGATTCCAATTCAAATCAATTTTTCTAGTGTGCTTAGGGCATGTGCTATCTTAACAACTCAATAATAGGGCAAACATGTTTTTGTTAATACCATCAAAATTATGGTCCAAGAAGATGTCTACATGGGAATCCATGATCTTTTTCTTGCAAAAAAGTGGGAAAGAAATACAAAACTACATAGATATGACACTGTCCCAAAATTTCCTAGATGGTTCTATGATGATATCCCTTTTAAATTTGTGCATAATCACACTATCTATCTCCATTTGAGGTACTAGAATAAAGGAATATATTGTTGGGTTGCATAAGCCTAGAAACATGGAGAACCTATGAACTATATGTTATTTTCTATCATGCACTTACAAAACTAAAATAATTCATCGAAGAGCCTGGTTATTAAAAGACACCAAAGAACAATCAACAAACAAGCTTTCGTTGATTGTGATGTGGAGAAGTTGCAATGATATTTCATTGGATATTGGATGCAATTCACACACCAATTGGAGTGAATTAGAGAGAAAAAATAATGGAATTGATGATGGGTGTAAGGCCAAAATGTTTAGCTATCAGATGCTAATATTCGATTTAGATGAAAGCCATGTCTAGCCACTATGGGTCATGAGTGGATGGAACCACTTGGTGTGTCATCAAATGATCAGTGTGTCATGTTATTTAGATATATTTTAATGCATGACATCCTAGAGGTAGGTTGGATATCTATGTGAATACAACTAAAAATTATGGTGAGACACATTTATAATAAAGGATCCTGGATGGTGAAATACTTGAATTTGACAATGAAGAGAAAAATAAATAGACAATTTTTGAGATAGAACTCATTGATCAAAGGATAAGAATTCATACTTTTTATAGATAAATTCATATTAACATGATGAAGTTTTTTTACACCACTTGTCACACAATATTTTGTTACAACTCCTTAGACTCCAGGGGGAGAATCAATGAAAGGAGAATTGTCTATTTAATAAAACCTAGAGAGTAGTATTATATGAAAAGGAAATATAGGTTTGGGCCCTCCTAAAGTTGTTTATTTATTTTTTGTTCCAATGGTATCTATGTCATAGTTTGGGATAATAGCTACTTAGAAGTCTCATGGGGTATTTTCGAGTGAGACCATGAGAAAATCCAAGTTCTCACCAATCTCATATTTGAAGAAACTTGGACCTATACATGTTACAGGTTTCCCCAAGAAGGATGGGGCAATAGGGAAGAAATAAAATACTCCCTTGAATGGGCTCTAGGTAGGGAGATCCACGTAAATATTGTAATCTAAGTTAAAAAATATCCCTCCAAAAAAATCTAAACATATCTATTGTGGATAACAAAAGAATTTGAAGATAGAACGACTTGAAATGTGGTAAGGGTAGCAAGGCTGCTCTTGATTTTATAATAAATAAGGCATATGAGGATGAGGTGCTCTAAATTGGTATCTTAAAGGTTGAAAGACTGGCGAGTTATATCCAAGTGAGGAAGGTGGTGATTACTCAATCCAAAGCTAATGGCATCCAAACGAAAACTATCCAAAGGGGATCCTTAGGGCATGAATATGGTGTTTGCATGTATATAAAAGCTTAACCACTATATGAAATGTTCAGAATAGAAAGCCATATTAGGGCTAAGATCCTCAAGTGGTGCAATCTAAGTGACCTCGATACACTACTCGCAAATGTCCCTCTAATTACCTAGTTTAAAACATGTCTAGACGATAGGAGGATAACATAAAGCATATAAAGAGTATCTATAAGAGTAAATATGACTAATAGATATGGGCACTTGCTAAAGTAAATTGGATGCCCTGGAAAACCAACAACAAATTCATCCAAGGAGTCCTGCATAACCAAAAGTCTTGAAAGAATAGAGAGTTAGGTAGGGGTATCTATCCCCACCAAGAATAAGGTCACCAAGAGTTTGGACTCTTTAAGGAAATATACAAGTCTAAACATGAATTAACATGTGAAGGATGGTCCCTAAAATCTATTTACATGATGCACTAAGGCAATGTTAGTTTTCAACTCAGCCCGACCAGCTCAAAGAAAGCTGGGCCCCCAAAAATTCCATAAAAGGAAATGGATTTGATGATTGTGTTTTTGTAACATCGTTACCTGACAAGTGATCATTGATGGTAGACATATGAACAAATGTTTTACTAATGCTATTTTGAATAAAAAAATGGTATAAATATATTGTTTTATTATTGAATCTAGGGCCTTGTCATTTGGGCTCATGCTAATTTATAACCCTAGTGAGCTGAGAGGAAGCTGAAAGACAAGGTCTTGATTATTTGAGTATCTTGACCTGTGAACTCTAGCCAAGGGTTGAATTAGATGGATCTAGGGTTTATACCCTAGGACGTGTTTCTTATGCTATAATAAATCAAAACTCTAACCCATGCAAGATAATGTGAATGAGGATATCTTACAAGATTGTAGGATGAAGTTGACAAAGTGGATGCATGTAGTCCATGAATTAAGAAGGGGCTTATTTTTTGCAAAAGATAAATATTTTGTGTCTTTCCTCTTTGATTGATGGTTTTGATTAGTTTCTTGTCTATTTTCTCTTTGTATCTTTCATGTCAGTGGGATTCCAAGGCCTACCTATGTTTTGGTAGCAAAAGGATGACATGGAAGAGCGTTGAATAGCCATAGGACTTTCCAGTCTTATATAAGACTTGTATATTGGAGGAATTGGTAGTTTGAAGTGTTATAGAAGATATTTTTGATTTTTATGCTTGTTAATAACACTAGAACCCCAAAAATGGATTCATATCATAGAGTGAAATAGACAAAGATACAAGAACTTATCCTCAATATACAATTGTTCAAATCCCCTCATGGGTGTCAAGCTACAAAAACAAGAAAAAATAATAGTATGTTTGCAAGAAAGAACCGTTGTCAGTAGTAGAAGCATAACAAACTCAAGACATTGTAAAAAATTAATTGACTGACTTCCAAATCTATCAAAACATTCAAAAGTCTACTCACCAATACTATTGTCAATGGGAAGTAGTCAAAATGTCTATAAATATCTTCCAGATGTTTGCATTTCCATACCTAGACAATCATGAACATTGTTAGCACAATGAAAGCTTTGACAAAATAAACAATTTTTAACTTATGAACTCCTTCCGTTGGGCCTCCAAGCACTGTAATAGATAACAAATAACTGACAACTAACTAGCAAATAACTAACAACAAAAGAGGATCATAATTGAAATGCAAAAGGTAGGGTGCACACCTGATAAGGAATGGATACTCAAGAAGAGAAATTCGTCTACTCTCTTTCTAACCATGTTGCATTTGTGGATGGCAAATTTCTGGAATAAGAATACTTGAAATGCACATAAAATGTGTTAAAGGTAGATAAAGCATAAGAAAAATAATAAAATAAATTAAGAAACATTTTTAGGAATAAATAAAAGTTAGACAAGACTAAGGGGCATGAATACCTGAATGAGCTATCCTTGTGTTAGTATGAAAATTCTTAGCGTGTGTACTAAAAATACTTCACTTAAGTCACTGGTAACAAGTCACCCTAACAATAAGATGTGGCTATTCAAGATTTATATCTACAATAATAAAATGAGAAAACCCTACAACAAAGAGATCATATGCAATCCAAAATAGAGAACAACAAGAAATATCTGATGTAATAACCCAATAGACAAAGGCTTTTTAAATAAATAACATTTTATTAAAAACACCTGGTGAAGGAGATCTACAACAAGGTTTTGTGAATCCCCCTCCGTGGGATGGGTCCTTTGATGTCCTTATGCTTCAAAAATCTGTTTGTCTCTCTCAATATGTGAAAAGCCCAAAACAAAAGAGTAGAACTCAAATGAGAGCTCGAATGTGAAGTGGCGACAGTGGTGACAATGATAGTGATCATGCCAAAGAATGAATGGAAAACCCTCTTATTTATAAAAAAGTATTGGGTTGATCTTGAAAATGGAAAATAATAAAATAATATTGACCAAATCAAGATTTAACCATTAGGTATACTTTATTATATTTTTTGGAGAGGGAAAAGATAATCAAAATGGTCAAATATATTTATTTAGAAATAATTAACAAATAAATTTATTTATTAATTATTTCGTGAGGATTAAGAAAGGTGTGAAATTGAAATAATTATTAAATAGTGATTTAAAAATTATTCCAAAAATAAAATTAAGGAATAATAAATAAATAGTGATTTATTTAATTATTCCTATGTGTTTTAGTCAAATGTGAGAAGGAATAATTATGAAATAATGAATTAATAATTATTCCTAGAGAAAATTGAATAAATAATGATTTATTCAATTATTCTCATGGGGTTTTTTAGTTTTAATAAGAAATAATTGAATAAAAATGGTTTACTAAATTATTTCCCACCGCGAAAGTCATTTTACTATGGTAAAATTGATCCTACATGGTGTATTTCAATCCACCTAGTTAGAAATGGCTAGGCGATCATTTTTTAAGTGATAACAAATTCCCCCCCAACATATGAGTGTTAGAAGAAAACTGTATAATTGAAATACGCTGTAGGTTACACTTCCACGAGACACCAAAGGGGAGTCAGAGAGAGAGAGGGAGATACAGTTGAAGCAATGCAAGGAAGGATGAAGGAATGGAGGGGGTGAGACCTACTTAACCGATATAAGTCTCCTTTTAATTTGGAGTACATGATCTCAAAGGGGGCAGGGGATGCATACCTATACCCACCAAGATCACTGAGTAAAAATAACAATGGTGCACCCAAAAATGTGGGTATGAGCAACAAAGTACATGATACATGATATGATAGCATCAAATGGGCCAGAAAATAATACAATGAATCCCATATACATAATGTGATTGGAAAGGCAGAGGCCAAGAATGAATACAATAACATCTTAGTAGATGAGACATAATTCCCCTCAAGTTTACATGGTGAGGAGGGATCACAACCAAAGAAGTCCTGTTGAACGGGAAAGGGCTATGAAGATATGAATGGAGCATCTGAAGGAGACATGCATGCTGTGGGCACTACAAGTGGCTGAAATTGAACTCATCAAATCTACGGAACTACATCTCAGGCTAGAGCATAATCTGCTAACATTTGTGCATGTGGGGGGCTACCTAAAGGGACACCTGCTCACGAGGTCTAGGACATCTCACACACACCCGAGGAATACTGGTACAATCTTCTGGATCACTAGACCATCAAGTGTATGATTCTCGATCATGCGATAATGAGCTAAAGTCAAGAACGTAATAAACAACTAATTTAAAGGGAAATGATGATTCCTTTTGCATGATCTAAAGCACCAAACAATGATGGTAACTGGAATCAAGGTACACCACCCTCTATACCACTCTCCAAGAATAAATGTGTTGATGTCAACAGAAGAGGTCCTGCTAGAGGTGAGGAAATAAGGAGTCCTCACCAAAGGCACAAGGGTCATAGTAAATGTGACTGATGGACTTGTTATCACAAAATCAATCCTTGATCGGCTGCTAATCAGGAAGACTCTGAGCAACTATTTCAAACCAATGTTTGGCTGAGGCTTAGCCTCCTCAACTTGAGAGGGCTCTCTCACTAGATTAAATATTTTGATAATGAATAAGATGGTTAACTCTATGAAACAAATGAAGAAGTGTAAATGGTTGAAACACAATTAGAAAATATTCATTGGGCTTATGGAGCAAAAAATATTTCAGTATGAAAATAATTTTAGCTTTACATGGAAGTCAAGGCATCTAGAATTCAACACATCGAGAATACATCAGAAACATATAGGACAACATAGTTTATAAATGTATGAAGGAAGATTGAGCACAATCAATGATTTCTAAGTAATCACACATTCATACCATTATAGATAATGAGAAGAGGACAATACAAGACATTCTGAACATTGAATTCCTTCCGATTCCTGAGAAGTAAAGCTAAATACTGTATTACTTAAAACAAAGTCTTACAAAAATCACAATATGAGATTTTCTCTGAAATTTCCAGCCCATGATACATTAGATTTTCTCCCATATATAGAGTTCATTACATGACTTAGATTCGTCCTACGGCATGAGGGGAATTTGAATTTTTCCTGCTTTGAAACCTATTGACACATGGAAATTTGTGTGATGTGGGACAAGTGATAGGCAAGAACAGAGTGTTGACCCTATTTGACCATACCAACAAGACTCTCTTCTAGATCTTAGACTCTAAAACGACCATGGAAAGACTAGACCAAGACTAACATCAATCCTTTGGAATCAAACTGATGCTCAGAATTAAGTTTTTTTCCTTAAGTGATAATAGGACTAACACCAAGGATGATGGAAGGAAATAAGATGAGTAGTGGGTTAATGATTTCCCTTGTAAGATCATAATATGCATGGTTGACCTTGTAGCAACTGACTCGATTCCCGAGGGGATGGTTAATGACTTGGACAGAGGTGCTTCAGAGATGGAACAATATAGATGGAGGCCAAAATGAGCAAAATGGGATGAAGGTGACAAAAATATGGATGGAACATTATAACAGGATGCAAGGGTGACTCATCTCGGGTGCTTTGAACAAGGGTGACTTGATGATGCTGCCACAATGGGGAGGCCCGAAGGGGACCATAAAAACATGAGTAGATGATGGTTACTCATGAAAAAAATCCACACTTGAGTTAACCAGTGCAAGGGTAAAGTGGTACCAGAGTACGGGTGGCTCAAATGAAGAAATTAGATTTTAATATGCGGTAAAGTGAGACCTCATGGAAAAAATGGCTTCCCGGTGAAGTGTCAAATTACCAAAAAAAAGGGAGACCCATTAGAGAAATTCATGAGATATTTCCAATGGTGCTAACTATTCATCAAACCAAGCTATGATTTGGTCACAATGGGAGACAAAAAAACTAGGGTTTTCCCTATAAAATCGCTTCTTACCCCCAAATCCAATTCATTTGCATAGTGAGTTGTTGGAGAATTTGGAGAGCAGGAGAAGGCCCTAAATCTTATGGAGATCATAGTGGACAAATCAATCGTCAGAATTAGGATCTGCGAGTTGGAGGTAGGTGGCCTAACATTACTCATAAAATTTGGTGGATTAGACTTATAGATTAGGGCTTCATCTTGTTGGAGGAAACCCCTGCTCATCCTCATGGTCACAATGCACCTTTTGGACCCTCTTCTGCATCTCGAAACACAAAAACTAGGCCAAGAAGCACGTCCAACATAGACTTGACGGCAAAAACTGCATTCTAGGCTGGAGGAAAAAGAAGTATGAGGGGTATCTATTGAGTTGAAGCTAATAACCAAAAGTGGATGATTTTGAGTCTAAACTGCCAAAACATAATGTTATTTTATAGGTATGGCAGAGCTAAAGATGGTGTGGTGAGAATGAGATTTAGAAACTCATCGTGCTAAGATTCAAGGGAACCAAGCAGTCAAAGGGGTTCTAGAATGGTATGTGGTACTGAAGTTCTTGGAGACTCCATTAATGAGGGTTGGTGAGTCTCTATTATCTAGGATTGTGAGCTGTTCGGATCTAGATCATGAGGCTTTTATGGTACAATGGCATAGGATCAACATCACTATGCAGGACATATACATTTTGACAGGATTTCCCCCAGTTAGCTTAGGGGGTCCTGACCCAGGTCTAGAGTTAGCTGTTCCAACCAAAAAAACCCTACACTACTGGTCGTTTCAGCAACAACATGCATAGCGCAGGCTGCAGTCTCACCCGAAACAATATGGGGGGATGCAAGAACCAAGTTTCTGCATTCAGAGTGTTATGAAACCAGCTCACAAAAAGATAGAAAAGATAGTTGAACACCTTAGAATTCAGCCTCTTCGAGAGGGCAACCTCCTTTACATTACACAAATGAACAATTCTTGCATGATACAAATGAAAAGACCTCCTTTCTATATATAGGAGTCTAAGGGGTCATAACATAATTAGAGTCGACATAACAATAATAATGTAAGGGCACAATAATAACAATATGGGCACTACATTGGTACATCAATATAATAAATGGGTTGTACTAATAACACTAACGGGTTACACTAGTAGTATAGGGGCCTAATAGGTTCTTGCCAAAAATTTCTAGTGAAATTCAGGTCACGATCAGACACAATGGAAGTTGGCATGCCATGCAATTTGAAGGTCTATTCCATGAAATATTGAGCCACCAAAGTGGGGGTAAATGGGTGGGGTAGAGCGCAAAAATGAGAATATTTAGAAAGTCTGTCCACAACCACCTGTTGAAGCCTTGAAAAT
>APFE030179312.1:139679-189831 GCA_000404065.3 Pinus taeda
TAGTTCTTGATGCTTCCGTGTAAAATTCTTGTCCTCCCATGTGAATCTTCAGCTGGTAAGTTCTTCCACTTGATGAGATACTCTGAAATTGATCGATTTCGTAGCTGTCGGGTTCTTGTTTCTGTGACTGCTCCAGGTTCCAATATGATTTTTCCTTCCTTTTCAATTTCTGGCAATATTGTTTGAATTAGGATCTTTTGCAACTTTTGAATAAATGGCCATACTTCTTCATCCTTCTTCCATTCATCCCTTGCTTCATTTATCCAATTTGGTTGGGATAATAGAAATATCACAAAACAATGCTTCCACATCCTCATCCTTTCTTGAGAGTGCATCTGAAACAAAAAATTTCTTCCACTTTAAATAGATGATGTCAATGTCATAACCCAACATATTTGTGACACATTTTTCTGTTCTTTTAAAGATAATAGTTGTTCTAAAAAGTATTTAAGACTATTATGATCCATTGTTACCTTGAAGTGTCTTCCCATTCGGTAAGGTCGCCATTTCTTAAGTGCATGTAGTATTGCCAACATTTCCTTCTCATAAATAGCTTGCTTGAGAAGTAGCGGTAAAAATACCCAATCATCTACATCAAAACATTTTTCACTACGATGTTGATCTACCTGTTGTTTCATTCGATTTTGCACCAAAGTGGTGTTATCATTTAAAAATTGGAGAACTTGATGTTGATGTTCGATGTGATCTTTCACTTCTTGAACATTTTTCTTCTTGATATGTCCTTCTATCTTGATAGTTTGAGGAGTGGTACTTCTGACCAATGAATTACAAGATATGGTTGGATTCATTTATTCTTTCTCGATGTGATCTTTCACTTCTTGCACCTTTTTCTTTTTGATATGTCCTTCTATCTTGAGAGTTTGAGGAGTGGTAATTCTTGCCAATGCTTTACAAGATATGGTCTGAGTCATTTCTTCTTTCTCTGGGGTGGGCTCCTGGTGTATATCGTCTTCTTTTGATGTTTTTTGATCCTTTTCTTCCTCGTCTTCATATTCTATGTAAAATAATTTCTTCTCAGCACACTTATGACCTTTATTGCATTTGCTATCACAATTGTAACAAATCCCTTTTTCTTTTGTTTCTTCCAATTGTTGTGGTGTAACCCTTGTAGGTTGTGGAAGGCTAGGAGAAACAACACTTCCATCTTTATAGTTGTGAGGGGTATGCTTCTTGGTTTCCATAATTTTGCTTTCCACTATGTCACAATGCCCTTTTACTCTTCCCAATTGTTGTGGTGTTGCTCTTTGTATCCTCATAATGTGCTATCATTTCCTCTATGAAAATTGACCACGTAACAAGTTGTTTACAAGAACAAAGCCCTTCATACCATAAAAATTGATCTAGTTCTAAACATGAAAATGCAATACATACCTTTTGTAATAGTGGTACACCATGTAGATCAAAATATTGCTCCATCTGAAGTATCCAATTTACCGGATCCTTGCCCTCAAACTTCCTCATCTTGCTTTTTCTTGATTTTAGGAGCTTGATATTGAAACAATTGTAACTCTGTACTTTCAGATCTTTAAGTTCTAAAATTGCAACCTGTAGTAGCCCTTTGTGTCCTCTTTCCCATTCCACCAGTCTGATCCAAATTGGATTCTCCAATAAAGAGTTATGCACAATCTCCCACAGTGACCTGATTATAGGCTAGTTCAGTAGAGCAAACTTGTACGACATGCCACGAGTCACTGTTTCAACTTTTGGCTCTGAAAAATATATAGAAGAAACTACAGTGCATCCTCTTTCTTTACCTTCTTACGAAATTTCAATCCAATTATTAGAAAGAAAGTTATGATGATTTTCCCCACGTCACCTATTTGGAATGTAATTCAGGAGTCTGCAAAAAAACCAACTTCCTTAGATTATATATGCACAAATATAGTGCGAAAAGCTCTGAAATTTGGACCTGCGATTCAGTACGATTTCTTCTCAAATGGGTTTTTTTTTCATCTTCTGAAACATCTCAGAAATTTTTTTATAGTGAAAATGCCACGATGACCGGTTTGGAGCAGCGAAACCCTAGAATCCATAGCTCTGATACCAAATGTTATGAAACTAGCTCACAAAAAGATAGAAAAGATAGTTGAACACCTTAGAATTCAGCCTCTTCAATGGGGCAACCTCCTTTAGATTACACAAATGAAAAATTCTTGCATGATACGAATGAAAAGACCTCCTTTCTATATATAGGAGTCTAAGGGGTCATAACATAATCAGAGCCGACATAACAATAATAATGTAAGGGCACAATAATAACAATAGTGGGCTTCTATGGGGCACAATAGTAACAATATGGGAACTACATGGGTACATCAATATAATAAGTGGGTTGTACTAATAACCATAAGGGGTTACACTAGTAGTATAGGGGCCTAACACAGAGACTAGTGTGATGTCTTTTAGCACCTCAGATTTACCTTTGCACAAATTGATGCACTCCTAGGGCACGTCACTGCAACTCTATTAAAACAACCTTCAGACCTCCGCAAAGGTCTACGATTCGTCTTTATGGATGTTTAACAATCAATCTGTCTACTTACATGCATCAGAGAACGGTCCTAAACTAAGGTTCACGTAGATCTACTTAAGTTATTAGTAAACATAAGAAAATTTATCAGAGTCTTCGTGAAAGTACTTAAACATGCTTTGCATACATTATTAAGACTTATTCAAGAGAATCATGCAAAATTAAATCAATATCCATAAAAGACATTATTCATCGACAACATATAACATTAATAGAGATAAATAAAAATACGCAAGAATTCTTTAGAAACTGTCTTTTTTGATCTTCAATTCAGGATTACAGACTCAAAACCACATTGCACACACAACTGTAGGGGTCCGTGTACTTAGATGTGGACTCTACCTAGGCCTCTATGCACTCAGCTATAGAGCCTCTCTTCTACTTGACCCACTTCTCTTCACTATAACTTCCTTTCCCCTATCATCAATTATCCATTTTCCTTGCCTTAGACTCCCCCAGACACAACTATTTATAGCCTTTTTCATACAATGCCATGGTCTGTGAACCATGGGAGAATCTAAAAACTAACTCAAAATTGACATAGAACAAGGGGCTACACCCCTTTAAATCCTACTCATCTACACACTCCTGATCCACAAATAATAGATAATTTACATTATTTACAAAGACTGTATCAAAACTTGGGTTAACTTAACTCAAAAAATGACCCAGGGGACCCCATCCCAATAGGCCCCCAACACAAAGATCGTGACTCACCCTTGAGTCACTCTGATGGTGCTGCAATCTTACTGCGAAGACCTCCCAAATCCACCTGAACAACTACAACTTAGGCAGTGCTCTGTGTTGCTACCTACTAAACCTCGTCGACCAATTTTTCTATGGTTGGTCCTTCGAAGACCAACCTCATCATCTGCTGCATCTGTTGCAATCCTTTAAGCTTATCCTGAATGGAATTCGTGACTTGATAAGCTTCCTCGAACCAAGGGTGCAACCTGGCCTTCAGTAAGGCCTCCTTCTTCTGTGCTTCCTCTACCTGTGCTAGTAGTTTCTTTCCTTCCTGCAATTTGGCAAGGCGTTGTGCTGGCGCTATAGAGTGCACATTCTCCCCGACTTCATCATATTTCCGCTGCAACTCTTGTACCTTTGTGTTGAGTGTCTGCAGGTTTGGATCCTCTTGTAGATTGGTCACAACCTCCATAGACTGCTCTAACAATGTCATATAGTCAGCAACTATGGCATCCAAGGCAGCCATGCCTATCTTTATTGCAACTTCGCGCTACTCTCGGACCTTAGGTAGAGTCATGGGCTGCAACTTTAACTGCAGCTCTGCAATCTTCATGTTTAACTCAAATATGACTTGTCCAACTTCTGCATTAGCCTTGTGCACACTAGCGGCCAACTTTCAGATTTTGGCTTCTGGCTGTGCATCCTCTGGGATGTGGAGTTCAGGCACTATCTTACATGCCTCTGCTACTGCTAACTCCAGACTTGAACTACACGTCTAAAGTGCCTCCTTTTCCTTTAAAGCCTTCTTCTTCTCAGTAAGCATTTTCTCATTGTTGACTTTGTACTCACTTATGGGGTTGAAGGCACGTTGCTCCTTAGTTCTCAACTCATTTACCACCCTTGTATGTAGTGCGTGGAGGGTCTCATTGGACAACACCACTATATTTTGTCCAACATTCTTGATTGTACTAAGGAGAATGAGATCATCAATAGACTCTGCACGAATGGACCCTTCTGGTAACGCTATAGTTATGAGATCTAGAGTCCTTACTAGCTCCATTTCTTGGCTTGTCCTAGGTGCAAGGCTCACTTGGTCCATGCTTGCTTTTCCAGCCACCCACTTGCATTATGCTTTCTTGGATCTGCAGTTCACACAGATCTTTTTGGATGCTCCCTAGCATCTGCATGTATTGCTGATCAAACTGCTACAACACTTCTGTGGTGGTATCTCAAATTTTATCCCCAATCTCATCGAGATCACCCTTTATTTACACCATGGGATCACCATGTGAATTAACCCATTTCTACTTCTTCCTTGGACCACCCTATTTCTCCTTGCCACGTTTCTTCAGAATAAATGGGGTGCTCTGCCCCTCATCCCCTTCATTGCCTTGTCCTGAAAGTTTTTCCTCTTCTGTCTCCAGCGAAAGTGACTTGTCACCTTTTAGTGACTCGCGTTGTTCCTATTTTGCCTGCTCCTTGGCAGCGTGTTCTTGCTCTACACGAGCCTTTTTCGTTGGGTTCTTTCATTTTTTGGGTGGCTAGGGCACGCACAGCCAGTTTAGTTGCCTCCGTCATTTTCTATGCAGCAGAAATCTCTGCACCCATGCTTGGTCCAATAGCTAAGTTTGATAGGGCACGTCACTCTGTAGGCCATTTCGCTACAACCTCCTACACATCCGTTTCTGTCACCAAATAGCGCAATTCGTGCCATTTCTACTCTGGATCCTTCTGCGCCTAGATATATGCCTTATGGAAGTCAGACTTGAATACCACGTAGACTGACAACTGCGTGAACAAGGTTGGGGACAACCTTAGACGTTGATTGACGACCATGCAGAGAGTGATTTCCATAAGAACCCAAAATATCTTCATTTCTGTCGTTCGCGTGGCATCGTTTGTAGCCCATAAGGAAGCGAATTGCACTGCCTCTAGCAATCCTTCCTCAAGCGAGGGAAATTGGCTATCCTCCGACAATTATCATGCAACAAGCACAATCGACAACAATAACCAAGAGTAGTGAAACAAATTAGTTTCATCCTGGGCCTCTTGACAGTGCATTAGGAACTCCTGATAGAGGTATCTTGACCAATTGAACTGTATGCCTTTTGTGCACTATGTAGCCAAGGAAACTACTGGCGCTGAAACTTCATCAGTGTGATATTTTTGCATCACCTTCCCTATTAAAATTTGGGTAGCTATTTGAACTGTTGGGTCTATTATAGACAACTGAATACCCTTGCTACATCTTAAGGAGGTCGTAATACCTCTTCATCCTTTCTACGAGATATTTTTCTCCAATCTTTCTGCCAAAATTCTTAGCCGGGTTCGTGCCCTTATAAGGCAGGTGTGTGATTCTGTGAATGAGCATGTCTGTAATGGGGATAGGCCCTCTTAGCCATAAACACCCATCATCCACTAATGTGAGTAGTTGGCGCACACATATTGTATTAATGGGGGTGCAGTGATAGTGGGGCACCCATAACAGATTGAGTGACCCCGAGTGCTCGACACCGTGGACCCATTCCTCCATTTCTAGTGCTGTAACACTTGATTCTACATAATAGACCCTGTGCATATACTTATCCATCACCAAGTGTGGAAATTTAGCATGCTCTGCGAGGTCTTAATCCTCCATTTTCAACAGCGGGACCCTTGTGAGCTGCGAGCCTTCAAAAGGGACCTGCTCAGGTAGCAGGGGCGTAATATATGTTGAACTTCTTAGAATCTGGGTCCTTCATGACCTTTTCTTTTCCCTTCCATGGAGGGATATACTTAGGTAGCTTTATTAGGGGTTCCACTCCTTCATCATCAATATTTTTTGTTCCCTGGGCCTCTTTCAACTCCAGGTCCACTACCTTCTCCGACTACTAATATTTCTTCTGCTTCTGTGTTTCAGTATGCTTCCTGGGGGATGCGTGCACCGGCACTAGATTTTTCTGATTGTAATTTGTGGATTGCTTTGATTTGGATGGTTGGGTTTCTCTAGTAGGAGTAGGCTTCGACCTAGGTGACATTGGTTCCATAGGAACAGGAGCCAGAGCTTCCATAATTACAACATCGCAAGTACTTATAGTTTTAGCAGGACCGGGTGCAAGAATTTTGTCAAGAATAAAATTCCAGTTTATCTTAGACAACTTAGCAAACATGGGGCTCACTAAATATTCCTAAGTCGATCAATTCATAGGCGACAGACAACGAATTTCACTAACAATTCTAAGAGCACAAAGTGTTCTTTGTTGAACCGCACACGAATTTATAGTGAGTTTTGAATTCAAATTTGACTGTTCCCCCTAATTTATGATAATAAATGCTTTTTTGGCGGTATATATTCAAAGATGTTTTCTTTAAATGCCATCACCCCAATCCACTTAACCATCTTCTGGCCATCAAGTAATGAATAGTAACACTAACGGTCACTTTCCTGCTGTACTGCGTGGCACCTTCCTCCATGGCGCAACTTCCTACACACAAATCTATGGGTTGTATCTTCATCATTCTCCACGTAGCCTACTCGCTGCATTTTCCTTCAAACTAGGGAGTGTATTTTATAGTCCCACACTCCCTTGCAACTTCTTGGAGCACCAAGACTATCTTGCTGCCATATAGTCATTGCGTAGGATCCCCAATATACAATTTCAAACTACTCCCATTCACTCTCCCCGGGAAGGGTTTCCCATTCAGGTTCGTGAGCTGAACTGTGCCTCAATTTGTAATTTCCTTGATAATATATGGCCCTAGCCAATGTATATGGAATTTACTGGGAAATTTAGTGAAATTGCTATCATATAACATGACAAGATTGTTTACCTATAAAGTATGAAGCTTGATATGATGATCATGCCATGCTTTTTCAAGTTCCTTCTATACTTGTTGACAAAATACTGCCAAAAATCAGTCTTATTCAAGCTCCATCAGCCACGCGAGCCATTCTTCCAAGGCCTCACGATCCATCATATTCGTGAGGGCTGCTATGTGAAAACTAGGCACAATGTACTCGATTGGCATTACAACTTCGACCCCATATACTAATCTGAACGTCATTTTCCCTATCAGCCTCTTACAAGTAGTCTTATAAGCCCATAGCACTATAGGTATGTGTACATCCAAGTTATTCCGTTGTGCGTTACAGATCTTCGTCAGTGCATTCTCCAAAATCTTATTAAAGACTTCAACAGTTCCATTGGCTTGTGGGTGATATGGTGTACTCTTCTGATGGTATACCTAGAACTCTTCAGTCAACACATTTATTGTCTCATTCAGAAAGTGCGTACCCCTGTCACTCATCAACACTTTCGAGTAGCCAAATTTGGTTAAGACATATTCAAACAAAAACTTTGTTGCCATTACCCCTATAAAATCCTTAACCAGATGTGTTGCCACCTATCTGGTTAGATATTCTATTGTGGTGATAATATAGCACGTGCCTATTTTCTTTCCTGGGGGCTAAATTGGCCCATTGAAATCAATCGCCCATTTCTCAAATGGTTGCAAAGATACTTGAGGATGTAATGGCAATTCATCCCTTCGTGATGGTCTACCGGTTCTTTTACATGCATCGCATGCCTTACAATACATCTTGGAATCCTTGTGTAGCATTGGCCACCATAGACCTGCGTGCAAAATCTTTTGCGCAGTTCCCTTTCCTACGTAATGACCTCGTGTAGCTCCCCCATGAGCTTCAGTGATAATGCTATTCCACTCAAAGTCTGACACATATCTTCATAATATTTCATCGACACCCATTTTATATAGATGTCCTGCATTGATTGAGAAATCTGTCACATGCACTACTAATTCCTTCTTTTGCTGGCTTGTGTATACTTTTGGTGCCATCCCTGTAGTTAAGAAGTGAATAATGTCTGCAAAATGATTATCTGCTATGCGCACCGCAAAGAGCTGTGCATTTGGCAACCCTTCCTCCATATTATTAGGCTCCTCACCTATTGTGATCAACGACAGATGGTCAGGTCTTGCATTTAACCTCCCTGGCTTCACAATGACTTCAATGTCATACTCCTAGAATAATAGCAACCATATGCAGATATTCCCTCCCAACAAAGGATTGTTGACCAAGTATTTTAAGGTAGAATGATCTGTGTACATATTGAAATTTCCTCCTAATAGATAATGCTTAAACTTTTGTAGCACGTACACAATGGCCAATCCTTTGCGCTCAATTTTTGAGTAATTCTTCTTGGCCTTCGATAATTTCCTGCTCGCGAAGGCTATAGGATGATCCATTTCTCCTGGCCTGCCTGTGTTAGTACTGCTCCCAATGCAATGCAAGAGGCATCCACATGTACATGAAACTCCTTTTTCTAATCATGTAATAACAAAACTGGTGCGGTGACCATCTTTTCTTTCAATACATCCAAGCTGTGCTGACATTATTTGTTCCAACAAAATGTTGCATCCTTCTTTAGTAGTTTCTCCATGGGCACAATAATCTGAGCATAAGCTTTGATAAATTTTCTACCCGTATGTCCCAACATTGCGCGCAACTGCTTAACGTTCCTAGGGGTCTCCAGATTCACAATTACTGTAATCTTTGTAGGGTCCACCATCAATCCTTGCTTGCACACCACGTGACCCAAAAAGACTCCAAAGGGAACACAAAATATGCATTTCTTCAAATTCAGCACAATCTGGTATCTACGACACGTATTCAACATCAGGTGTAGACTTGCTACATGGCACTTCACTAATCCAAACACTGTCCAATCATCAAAGTATACTTCCAAGAACTTATGAATGAACTCCTTAAATGCTTCTATGACTACGTGAGAGAATATCATAGGCACATTCTTAAGTCCAAATGGCATCATAGTGTATTGAAAACATCCCTACTCCATTGTGAAGGTCATTTTGATCCTATATTCCAGTGTGATCTTGATCTGATAATACCCTAAAAACCCATTAGTGAAGGAATACACCTCCTTACCTCCAACATTGTCTAATACTTCGTTTGTAAACGACATTGGGAATGGGTTGTGAACACATGCATCGTTAAGCTTCCAGAGATCTACACAAATCCTTATTTCTCCTTTCTGTTTCTTCCCTGCACCACCACCAGGCTCACCCAGTCAGATTCTTCAATAGGTTCTATGATGCCTACCTCCAGGATCTTATCTAGCTCCTACCGAACCCTTTCCTTCTACTTCAGATTAAGGTGCTACAGTCTTTGTTTAATAGGCTTTGCATCTGGCTTCAGAGTGATATTTATAACGCCTAAATCACCAATGATACCCTTTAAATCCGAAAAATTAGTAGGAAAGAGGTCTTGGTATTCGTGGAGTAACTCAATGACTTTATCCACAGTAGCATTGTCCTAATAATCTCCAATATTCATGAACTTCAGTTCTTCTATAGTGCTAATGTTCACTTGCTTTGTCTTCAATGGTGCAAAGATGTCCGAGTTTTCTATTTGTAAGTGTTTGACTTCGCGATACCTTTTGGCCTCTGGAATATTAATGTTTCTTGGATCTTCATCCTCCTCTTTAGTGGCCACATTATAGCATTCTAGCGCATGGCACAGTTGGGTGCTCCAATTTGGTTGGGTCCATTCCATAGGTTCTATCGGTGTTCTGAAGATAACCACCTTAATTTCTTGCAGCGCTTCATCGATGCTTGCGAAGCCATATTCTAAGCTAAAGGTCAATAAGAACCCTTCCCTCAATATATCCCACTCTGCAGTGCCATGGTGGAGCTCCATTTCTAGATAACAGTTCATGGGAATTGTATCCAAAGTATGGAAAAATATGTGCACTCACTCTAGCTATCGCTCTATTCCCCATGCTTTCATCCATTTCGCTAGGTGATCATGTATATCATCCCTTCCGTTATATTTCTCAGCCAATACAATGTTAGGATGCCCAAGCCACAATCTCTTCATTCTTCTGTAATCTCTCCATCTAGCAAAACTATCTTTATGCGTACCCCACCATCGTGCAGGCGTAGCGCATAGGGCAAGTCTAACTTTTGGAAGCGGTAATCCTCAGGGACTTATCTCTCAAATTCATCCAAAAATAGATCTACATAAGTTAAACCATCATAATAGGGTAATTTCCTTACCTCCGATGACACACAATGCAACAAATTTGTCATCATATTGCACCACAATGTAGACACTTCATGCAAGCGATTTTTCCAATGCTCAAACTCTTCGTCTAAATCGGAGGTGCAGGAATTCTCCTGGTCCCATGCAATCTGTCCATATGTTGTCAGATTGATCTAGTCATGGTCTCGTGCTCTTATCTTGTATATTTGATCCAATTCATAATTAATTTCATCATAATCACAGATTGGTTTAGTATATCGCGCCCCCTCTGCAGGGTCCAACGGTACTACAACCCGAAGTGATTTTCTTTCAAATGACATTGTCCTCTTCTTCAAATTGATGACTCCATTCATATCAATAGCCCAATCAATTCCCAAGAGCGCAGGGTATGGGTTACTATCATCGAGGATTTCTATGACCTCAAAGTTGGGCATCATGCTTGCACCTTCTATATCAACTGTTACTCCATATAAGCATCCCATGGGGATGATTTTACGATGGTTCTCCATTCTGAGTTGAATCAGAGGCCATTGCAAAGCAGGTCTCGCCAATATTTCCCATGTTTTTTTTGGAAAAATGTTCACATCGGATCCCAGATCCAAGATGACCTGATCCATCTCATAATCACCTATCTACGCGGTGAGCCTCATCTCACGCCCTATTCTTGCCTTATGTTTGCCAATTTGTTGGACCACTTGGTGTCACTTAGGGACCTTCTCCTTGCTGGCGCATTTGTTTATTAATTCCTGCAGGCCTTCCATAGATTTTCTATCGTGCAACAGTTTTACGCAGGTCTCAAAAAACATAGTGAGTACAGAGGGATCAACTTCTGCAGGCATGCTGGTTTCTTGCACCTTGTTCTGGCTTCCTGAGGTGGAGGCCTTAGTGAAGCTCTTATTGGCTTCCATAAAATTTTCCTTAGCATGCTCTAGGTAAAAGCCAGCTTCTTTCTTTGGCTGTTTACCCTTATCATCGCCATTTGTTATTCCACTTCTCAGTACTATATTCATGCTTTGGTCCTCCTCATGGGGCTCAAATCTCATCATCTGTAAGTTCTGTGTAGGCTACTGAGGCTGCACTTTCTTCTCTTGCATCTTAGCTATTAGCATCAGGCACTCTTCTATAGTATGGTCAGATTGACTGCAATATTGACATCATAGGCATGTATGATTCTAGCACTCTCTTGCGTAGTGCCCTGGCTGTCTGCGGTTGTAGTAGATAATTTGACCACGACCTCTACCAGGTCCTCCTCCTTCGTGACCTCGTCCTCAACCCTGATAAACTCCGTGCGCTTCATCGGTGCCCTGATATGGAGGTCGAGTTTCTGCTTGCATCCTGTATGTAGGTGTTCTTTCCATCATCAACTCATAGCTTTGGCAGTGGTGCTCATCGTGGCCCACAGATTTGCATAAGTTATAGAAAATCTCCTGGGGTGTCTGAACAAACTTTTGAAGCAAATGGCAGTTATCTATCACATGTTGTCCAGCAACATGACAAATAGCGCACCATAGCACAGCTCGCACGCTCGGCCCTGTTGGGGCTTCTGGCTTTAGGGAATCCCCCCCCCCTCCCCATAATATAATTCGAGTACACTGGAAATTGATCTTTATTGTGCCCTTGGATCTTTCACTTCAAACACCAGACTTTCGTGCACACTTATGGTTTAGTCTCCTTGTCATTCTTCAAACTCTATAATTTTAGGTGTAGGCTTTGTAATTGAGAATGGATTTGCTGTATCCCTAAGGTCGCATCCTGAATAGGTGATGCATGCAACCTCATCACAATTTCCAAGGCTTCTGCCTATGTTCCTATCTTCTGTTGTGACAAAGAAATTCTCAGGTGGGGCAGAAGTGAAGCTATAAACCATTAGTGATGCTGACTATCTGTGAGCTACATGTTAGCTTCTCGAATCTAACACTTCAACCTTTGATCTAACTCCCAAGGCCTCTCATCGACCCTCATCATCAATCTTATTACCAACTTTGAGTCTGATCCGGATTTAAACAGGAATGCAACAAATTACTGAGATAACCATAAAGACAGATATGCAGTGGAAATAATACTTCATTTCATTAATGTAAAGTACTAAAATATGCTTACAAACAAAAATGGAAACAAATCAGCTAGGGCGATGGTAGCTTATCTCTGAGAAGAGATGTGGTGGCTACATGCCTCTGAACTATGTTACAATTAGGCTCGAAGGCCTATTTATTGTTGAGAAACAATGGAAAACCCTTAAAATTCCAAAACCTAACCCTAGGAGATGAAACGCCAAACTGTGGGCCCTGTTTGGGGTGAGTTGGACAGCCAACCTCCCAGGGTCGTGAATTGGTCATATTATCTTCGTTTGATGTGCATGATAGCCCATTGGAAAGATCTCTCTGAGGACTTCGACGGAAAAGACAAATTTTTGATAGAAAAATCGATGGCGGTAGATTTCCCAAAAAACGTCGTTTAGGGCCTCAAAACGGCTCTGGAAGTTTAGGACCCAAAAAACTGCTAAAAATAGTAAATTGTGCTATAATTAAGGAAACTTAAAAATTGAAAGAGACAGTTGTGGGGATCCAAATGGGATAGGTGGGTGGCCACCAACATCCACCTAGATTAGAGTTTGACTTAGGCTTACTAAACCCCTTGTTTAAAGCCACCTTGATCTCTGCTAGCGATGGAAGAGGATTATTAGAACAATACTTAATATACCATGTTAGCGCGCGATCCTGCAGAGCAGTAACCAACTATGCCTTCTTTATATTGTCATCAATAATCTGTTGTGCTGTCCACATAAAATTCACAAAAAACCAAAATTGCTCTGTATCTTCACCTCCTATGCCCTTGAAAATTGGAAGCTTCATTGCGTTCACCATGTTCAATGATGGTGGTGGAGGTAGAGGTGTGGGTGAAGGTGTATGCGATGGAGGTGGGGGTGGAGGTGGAGTGGATGGATGATTTACTCGAGGAAACCCTTGAGTGATTAGGCGGAGGTGGAGTGGACAGATGATTTACTCGAGGAAACCCTTGAGCGATTAGCCAAAAAATGCTTCATGATGGAGTCTATTCTGCCCCTTCATCATCACTTACAGGAGGTCTAATCAATGGGCTATACTTCGGTCTTGATACTTTACGGTTTCTAAAGAGTCATCCACTTCGCGTAGCTCTAAACATCAAGGTAATGACATCACCCATTTTTCACACAACAACATTTTAATTCACGTATTCAAATATATTAAGTACTTACCTCGCGGTCCTTTGAAAAATCTTCGATCCACTTCGTTGTAGCTGACTGAGGTATCAACTACAATTTCTGTAACAAATCCTCCTATAATTCAATCGAGCCAGTGATCGAGAGCCCGCGCGATCTTGTTTTCAGAGGCTTCTAACCGTCACACTAATTCTGGAGTCCACACTATCAGATTATCGAGCTTCCAACTTCCTTGGCTATCTGTCAATTTAGCCAACCACTCATACAGTTCAATGGGGAAGGCATAGAAGAAAATATCATGTATCGCCATATAAAAATACTTGTTCAACCACTCTTCCTTTGATAGGTGTTGATTCCTGTTTTCTTATGCCGCGAACTCATGAATCTTCCAATCCAACCACTTTTCAATTTCCTTCTTGGTCGGATTCCAATGATGCCACATCACACATCTCTTTCAAGCAGATCCCGGTCTTGGCGATGTAACCATTTGTTGGCTTAGGGGGTGCTGACCCAGGTTAAGAGTTAGTTGCGCCAACCAACAAAACCCTACACTACTAGCCCTTTTGGCAAAAACCCACATAGCGTAGGCTGTAGTCTCACCCGAAGAAGTATGGGGGGATGCAAGAACCAAGTTTCTGAATCCAAAAACTAGTGTGATGTCTTTTAGCACCTCAGATATGGCTTCACGGAGATCGATGCACTCCTAGGGTACACCGCTGCAACTCTGTTAAAACAACCTTTAGACCTCTACGAAGTTCTACGATCCATCTTCATGGACCTTTAACAATCAATCTCTCTACTTACACGCATCAAAAAATGGTCCTAAACTAGGGTTTGTGCAAATATACTTAAGTTATTAGTAAACATAATAGAATTTATGAGAGTCTTCATGAAAGTACTTAAATATGCATTGCATACATTATTAATACTTATTCAAGAGAATCACGCAACATTCGATCAATATTCCATAAAACATATTATTCATCGACAACATATAACATTTATAGAGATAAACATAAATACGCAAGAATTCTTCAGAAAATTATCTTTATTGATCTTCAATTTAGGATTATAGACTCAAAACCACCCTGCACACACAGTTGTAGGGGTCCGCACACTCAACTGCAGACTCTACCGAGGCCTCTGCGCACTCATCTACAACGCCTTTCTTTTACCTGACCCACTTCTCTTCACTATCACTTCCTTTCCCCTATCGTCAACTATCCATTTTCCTTGCCTTAGACTCCCCAAGACACACCTATTTATAGCCTTTTCATATAATGCCATGGTTGGCAGACCATGGGTGAATCTCAAAATTGAGTCAAACTTTACATAAAATAAGGGACTAAACCCCTTTGAATCATACTCATCTATGCGCTACACATCCACAAATCGCAGAGACTTTACATTATTTACAAATACTGTATCAAAAATTGGGTTAGCTTAACCCCAAAAATGACCCAGGGGACCCCATCCCAACACCCCCTAGGGGTAGTGGGGTAGATACATCCAATGTTGCCTCATGGGATGCATATAGGGAGTTTGTGTATCATCATTGTGTATTGGGTGTTTGTGCAAAGGAACAACCATCCATATCAGTGACTTAGAGAGACTCGAGACACAAGCTACAACCATATCAATCATGAAAATTTTGGGTGGTCACGCCTTTCATCACATCATTGGGGGATAGATGATGATTGTGGAGAGTGTATTAGTAGGGACCTACTATGGGTGGGCCCAGATGGTGTTTACGTCATTGAAATGCTATTTGAGTCTATGTAGGTGATAGACCAATGATAACTGTTCATTTGGGACAGTTTTATGCTCATTCTTCTTTGAGAAGATCCTGACCATCTGACCACATGTATAGATCCGTGATGGGGGTCTGCATGAGCCCAGGATGCACCGTTGGGGGCAGCTACTGCAATGAGGTGGAGGAGGTGGAGTCAGATGGGTGTTCTGACATGAGTTCTTTGCACATTGGGACCAAATGCCATTGTACATAGGTGACTATATGTATAGTTGAATGAACTATCACAAATATCTTGACTTACCACATCCTCTAGGATGAGCATGGGGTCCAAATGGTAAGTGAAAGTTGCTATATACTGGTTGCATGTAAAGTATAGAAAATGTATGTATTTGGTACTTGTTGTAGCTTATATTGTTATTTAAGCCTTACTTTCAATTTTATCACAAAATGAAACAAAAATCAAAAGAAATGAAAAATTAAACCATTATCTAAAGGTCGTGTAGGTTCAAGAGGTGCGATCAAGTGATAGCTTGATGAGTACGATGAGGTGTGCTACAGGAAAAAAATAAGCACAAAGGATAATTAAGGCTTAACACCCGCAGTTGACTATGACGTGAGCATGGTTGACCACAATGTGTGGCCTAAAATCACTACAGAGGTTCAACCTCAACGAAGTTCCCTTATGTTCTTTACCCCCACAATGTTTAAAAGAAATAAAGTATTTTATTTGATTGACGGGATGGATTTTGAAGGTGAACCTGTGAGAAGATCTAGGCTGTTTGATAAAAAAGCCATAGATCTAATGGTAATCACACAAGTTAACTAGAATGGTTTTGTTTCAGAGACCCGATGTGATGGTGTACCTACGAGAAGATCTGGGCCGTCCAATCAACAACCACAGATCCAAAAATAATCGGATGGGTAACTAATCGAACACGATGACATATCAAACGTAGTTTAAATTTGTTGAAGACCGGGCCAATCTCAGTTGTCCATCCAAAGAGATGGGATTTGATGGATATCGGGTGAAGAAATAATTGGGTTTTAGCACTAAAGTCAGACTTGATAGGTTATTAATTGGTAGTTTATATTTCCCATCAGGTCTATATGGGAGTCAACGGAGCGTTGAAAAGGCAGAGTCGATAAGGTTTAATTCAAACAGGTTTAAAGTCTCGTGGGTTCCAAAGGATTGAACTGTTGATTGAATGAGTGATCGGACGGTTCACATACATCTAAGGTGGACCTCACGGGTTTATGAATCAAATTGTTAATCCTTTTCAGTTTCATGGTAAACTAATGTTTCATGTAAATTAGATGATTCCACTATTTAAGAAAAATAGCCAAAGTTAAAGGTGGATGACTAAAACTCCAAAGAAATGTGATTGGTCGGGTTTCCCAGTGTTTTGGCCAATCAAAATGCACCCAATACATACGTGGGCCCAGGTCCACGTACATGGTTTTGTCCAATAAAACTTATTACGATTAAAACAGTTTAATCATTATTAAAGAATCTACAGAGAGACTTCATCAACAACCAAGCAACAAAGCCGAAAAGCTAACTGTCATCATCATTTGTTAAATTATGTTACCTCTTGTTATTTTATTTATGAGGTGTTTTTTATCCTCTATGTAATATTCTGTAATAAACTTTACTTCAAAGCAGTTAAAGGATAGTTAGGTAGTTTGACAGTTTTGGTGATTACCAACTGTCTCATAGTGTATAAAAAGAGGAAAATTGACAGAGAAGGGATTCAAATTTTGGAGAACCTGGAGACTAGACAACTGAATGCCTAATACAACTATTGATTAATGAAAGAATCAGAAGTTTTCCATATATCGTTGGCTATGATTTTGTGTCTTCTCTGTTGTGTATCATCTTATGTTTTCTTCCTTTAAGTATAGTAATTGAAGTTGCAGGTCTTTATTTACTAATGTAAATAAAGTTAAAATTCCTTAAAAGAGAGCTCCTATACTTGAAGTTCACACCTCTGCAATTATTCTAAGTTATAGATAGTAGTTTCTGTGTAAGACATCATATTATCTATAACTTATCCAAGTGTCACGGATAGTAGATCTTGTGTAAAACAATATATTGTCTATGACTTATTCAAGCTATCTTCATTCATCATTTATATTCAACAGTCAAATGGCATTATGATATTTCGTTATCACCTAAGTATTGAGGGTTAAGAATCAGATTTCCCAGGTCCTTCATTTGAGAACACAATATATAATTAAGTGAAAAACAAGTGACAATCATTATAATCATTAATGTATTAAGCACAATTTCTATACAACCAGGGGAATTGGTTTCTTAAGGTACAATAGTACTGATTTCCAAAATTGTGGTATGAAGATATAGCACTAGTGAAGCTGATAGGATATATAGGATGAGTTGTAGTGCCTAGGGCTACAAATTAGGTTGTTTGACATCACAACAAAGATTAGATAGTGATGTTATACTAGAGGATCTCCACTGTAGGTTCGAAGTGCTATTGATCGGGGTAAAAAAGTGCATATGGCATGAGTTAGAAGATAGATATGGATGAGTGCATTGGTCTTCCCTCAGAATGGTGAGGTATCACGAGGTGCATAGTTATGGCCAGTCAGGCAGTTTGAGACTTACGAGTGGGTGGTATGGAGCCATTGGCTTGGGGCCTCCAGATGATAGTGACTAGGCATAGGGACATGTAGGTCCCTATTTTTGTTTTTGTTGTAACATGCTATGGACATGTTAGATGTATTTAGAGTAGTGGACTCCAAACACTATATGTTAGGTATTATGATACATAAGATGGTTATGCATCTTTTGTGATGATTGTGGTTCGCCATTTGTTTATGTTATGGATGCCTTCTTGTATATGCATGTGATAAATGCCAATATAAAATGTTATTTTAAATGGTATGTTGGGCATGGAATCCCCCCACAACATTTTTTGGGGCTCAAATCCCAAGTTTTTAGTACTATTGTTGTAAAGACTTTGTGAATTGTGGGCGTAGAGTGCAAATTGTATGTTAGAGTCATAAGGTTGTCTGCCCTAAGTTTTGAATGTAGTGTCAGCCTACCCATGGTCCGCGGACCATGGGATTATATAAATAGTGTGAGGCTCTAAGTCATAAAGTAGTTAGAAAGAGGAAAGTAGAAAAACTGAATGGAGTCTAGAAGATAGCGAGCATAGAGTGAAGGTCTAAGTGCTTTGGGTCATAGTAGTAGGAAGAGGCTTTGCAGCTGAGTACGCAGAGGCCTAGTAGAGTCTGTAGCTGAGTGCGCAGACCCCTGCAGCTAAGTGCGTAGGGTAGAGTCAGGTCTGTAACCAGGGAAAGAAATAATAAACAAAAGTTTGATCCCAAATATTGTGTATCTGTTTTGAGTTATTATATGGTTGATATCTTTTGCAACTGTACCTTTTATTTATCGCACGCACTCGTATGAATGATGAACACTGTTAAGTATAACTAAACAAATACAGATAAGCTAAGTGATCAACTAATATCGGGTTTCTAGTAAGGGTTTGGGTAATAGTGCAGATCAAGCCCCAAGTAGTGCTGCACAAAGGCAACATCATAGGCTGTGAGGTACTGATAGGTACACATAGCGACGTGCACACACGGTCAAACCGTGAACCACCGAAAATCATCAGACATATTTAGGGTGCGGAAACCTGGTTCAAGCACCCTCCCATACAAGCCAACAAATGGTTCCGTTGCTGGGACCGGGATCTGCATAAGGGATGTCTGATGTCGTGTCACTGTAATCCAACCAAGAAAGAAATTGAAGGGTGGCTAGACAAGAAGATTCACAAGTTCGTGGCACAGGAAAACTAGAATCTGCGAGTATCTACAATGGTTGGAGCATTACTTATAGACATAAATCCATGAAATCTTCTTTGCATCCTTTCCTTCTGAGGTTTATGAGTGGATTGCGAAGCTAGCAGGTAGTGAGGGAAGGTGTAGGCTTGATAAACCAATCGTGTGGACTTCGGAATTAGTGGGCATACTAGAAGCATCATAAGATAAGATCGTGCGAGCTGTGGACCATTGACTTGATCAAATTATAGGAGGATTTATCACTGACTTCCTGGTAGATACAACCATCAGCCACAGTGAGGCAGAATGACGGTTCCTCAAAGGACCGCAAGGTAAGTATATTAAATCTTTGAACACTTGGATTAAGATTCTATTGTGTGAAAGTTATGCGAATAAATTAATGTTTGGGACTACGTGAAGTGGGAAGATCTACATAAATGGAAGTAGTGAAGAATTAGAAACTAGTCCCTTAATTTCACCCTTGCGGGAAAGCGAGGAAGAGCTCGTGAAAGTTTCTCTGAGAAGCATGGTCAGTCTGATAAGGTAGCAAATTCCACGCTTACCACCTCCACCTAAATTGCCACCTATCTCACCATCTTCACCTCCATATCCACCCACCCCACCTCTGCCACCACCACAGTTTAGTATGGTGAGTGCGATCAAACTGTCGATATTTAGAGAGGTAGGGAATGAAGATCCAGACCAATTCTGGTTTGAGGTAAGGGTAGTATGGGAAGAACAAGGAGTCGTGGATGACAATATAAAGAAGGCTACGCAGGTAAGCACGTTGCAGGATCACACATTAACATGGTACATTAAGCATTCTAATGACCATCCAAATGTAAGAATCGCAGAAATCCAGGCCATGTTGAACAGGGAATTTAGCAAGCCAAAGTCAGAGACACAACCAATTATCGGTTTTAAGGAGATCGCGATGCTCTCGGGCGAGCCCCCCTGGGATCTAGACTAGAGATTGAAGAGTATGATTCGCGAAGCGAACATGACTTTGACGTATGGGCAACACCGCGCATGGTTTGTAGCATCACTAACACCACATTTAAGGACAACGATGTCACAACAAAAGCTTTCCACCTAGGCCAAAGCTTTGGAGATGGCAATAAGATTGCATGAGACCCCTATACAAGATCCTGGTATGGCAGTCCAACAAATCCGTGCGCAACTGCAAAATTTGTGTCTGGAAATGCAGAATTTGAAATAGGATAGGACACCTTAGCCAGAGGCACACGAAGAGGTATGGTGCATAAAATGCAAAGGCCAAGGGCATGACAAGGACCACTATCCAGTTTTCATGAATTACTTGGCAAGAGGAGGGCCGATGTCATTAAGGCTTGAGGCATAAGTAGGGCCAAGCGGGGCACCTACACTATGGTGTGCGATTTTTCATATAAGAGGAAAACACACTACAAATAATTGTCATCTACTATAGAAGTATATGCAGACGTCCCAACAATTGTTTTGTAATTTTTGTAGGTCGGTATGCCATGATGAACGCACCTACAGAAGCTACGAAATAATGATGGATCAGAATCTTGCCTATAAGGTACACACTGAAATGTGAGCCCTCAACCCAAATGCAGGAATGGTGCATGCTGGATTTCAGGGGCGTGGACGAGGTCGAGGTGGAATGGGACTAGGAAGGGGTCACAAACAACTAATTTGTTACAATTGCGGAGGGCCAGGACACTATGCCCACGATTGTACGAATACAACAAGAACATCATGTTTGTACTGTACTTAGTTTGATCATGAGGCAGAAGACTGCCCTACATTGATAGCGAGGCTACACGAAAAAGGGGTACTCTAGCCTCCCATGACTTAGAATTTGCAAATGATGAGGTTTGAGCCGTGCGAAGAAGACCCAAATGTAAACATAGTGCTTAAAAGCGGTATCACCACTGGAGCACACGAAGGATACATTCATGGAAGCTAAGAAGAGCTTCACAGAGGCCTCCGCTTCAGGTAGTAAGGATCAACTAGAACCAGGGATGGATCCTTCAATGCTCACTACCTTTCTGGAGACATGCACAAAACTACTACGCGATAGCAAAGCTATAAAACGAATACATGAATGTATCACTAGGTGCATGGGGTCAGGAGAACCACGCGTGGTCTGGAAACCTGGAAAGCATGCATTGCACACAGGAAGGGAAATGAGATTGACTGCGCAAATAGGAGAGTATGAAATGGATCAGGTAATTCTGGATCTTAGATATTGAATATTGCAAGGAGTAATGGTGGATATTAAAGGTGCGAGCGCGCTCGCAGATTTCTAAGTAATAGAGATTATCGACGATAGGAATCCCTATCTCGTGCTACTAGGCGTAGACTAGGCCACTGATATGAATGGAGACATAAATATGAAGAAGAAAAAAATCATTTTTGAGAAAAAGTCACTATGCGTAGTAGTACCACTAGATCCGGCCGAAGGAGCGTGATACAGTTAACCGGTGCGCGATGATGATATCGATTGTATCTATAAGATAACCGCATGAGAACAGGATTGGGTGAATCCAATAGAAAATGGTAGGATTTTGTGGGAGTGCGAAAGCTCCTACACTTCGGATTTGGATGAAGATATAGAATGAAGGTAGAATCAGCTGCACGAAGTAACAACACTGAATTGCAACATGATGATAAGATCACTATGCTGTTTGACAATGGAGATAAGGGATCTGCCTAGGTATGACATGTTGACAACAGTGGATGAATTTTGAAACAAATTTGAGAGCAAAGTACTAGAACGACAACGTTTTGATGCTCTGAAATGGGCACTGCATGCTACGCCCACAAGATGGTGGGGTACGCACTGGCAGAGTTTCAAGGAATGGCACGAATGTAGAAGGATGATGCACCTACAATTTGGAAAACCCCAGCTATGGATGAGAGCTGGTTATGAGGGGCAGAACAACTTGCATGCCCACCTTTCTCGATGGGTACAGACATATGACATGCAGCCTGCACAAGCACACACCACTCCCAGAATAGAGAATCGGAACAAAACGCAACGACAAGAAAGGTGAAGCGTGCCAAATATTATCCATGGAGAAGCATTCGATAGGGTGTGTGAAATGCTAAACAGGGTTCACTAGGTGAGATGCATTGACTGGGACCTACGCGTAACAATGGTTCGATGGGTCTATAGGACCATGTGCAAAACCCTGACCGCCAAAACAATTCCATGGTTGTGGAATGAAGTAGGGACCGTAATCTCTAAGGAGCATGCAAAGATGAATCCACACGTAATAGCACCCGTAGGTGTGACAGTGCGTGAAACCCAGGACAAAGAAATCACATAGCTACGCGAAGTAGAACACATAAGACTTTAGGAAGCCATTCGGCAAGGGAACCTTAGACTTCGCGAACTTGAAAAGGCCTTGGTATGGCTAAGGAAGAAAAGCATTTTGATGGACGTTGAGGTCAAGAGGCTGGAAAATGAGATCAAGAGAGCATATCTCATCGATAAACCAAGAATGACAAGGCAAGGTGTGGTGGATCATACTAATGAATTAGAAGACTATCGCCGAGAATTAATTAGTTTGTTTTCGTGGCTAGGACCGCATATCACCAAATGCAGTAACTAGGGGAGCGCACTACAAATAGTAGAGTGTGCAGCGTTGATCGCCACGATGACAAATGAGGATTTTCCGTGGACTATACCGGAGGGCGAGATGGAGCCTCGCACAGGTGGTGTGACCACCTGACTAGCCATAGGAAGAACAGTCTTAGCACTCCAGACAGCTGAAAGGGAGCGCGGGACTATAAATTATTCTGCTTGGGAGTTGTGCACTCTAACAAGTGTGCTAAGGAACAACCCTTCACAAGGTTCGCACCCACACATGGAGGGATGCACTGCCGCACAGGTGGGCTGGGAAGTGACCATTGGTGTCATTGTTCATGATGGGATGTCTATTTTGAGGCCAAATGGAGTAGGAAACAGGCATCTAAGACAAGAGTTATGGGCAAGATTTCAGAAAATCTACCGCCAAGAAAGCATTGATGGCCCGGAATTGGGGGGAGCAATCGAATTCGAATTCAAAAGGTGCTATAAAACTCCAAGGGCTTGCCAGCAGACAACACTTGGTCATTTGAGATTTGAGCGATTGAACAAAGCACATAGTGTTGAGAGACAAGTGATAATAGAGCCCTTAAGTTCGCAAAATACCACCTATAGTGCCAAAATAATGATGACCACTAAGGATGGGTTGGGCATTGAAGAAGGAACCACTGACGAGGTCGCGCAGACCCCCCTGGTCCACGATGTTCTTGAAGGCATTGGGGTTGTGACAGAAATCCCTAAATCACCCTGGATGCCGAGACTAAAGAAAGATAAGTAGGCAATGGGACCAGTATGCATGTCCCTGAGGAATTCGCGGCACAGTAGGTTATCAATGGAATAAAAATGCAAGGAAGTCACCATTGAAACAGATGAAGAGGAAGAAGACTTGCAAAATTTGATTGTCGCCGTAGAGAAATAAGAAGACATGGAGG
Organism: Pinus taeda; assembly: GCA_000404065.3. Lineage (NCBI taxonomy): Eukaryota > Viridiplantae > Streptophyta > Pinopsida > Pinales > Pinaceae > Pinus > Pinus taeda. Next base: position 163,246 of record APFE030179312.1, read on the forward strand.
AAGACATGCAACTATTGTGCTCTATAGTGAAATTGCCTGGGTATGTCTCTCTGCAAAAAGGAAAAACCAAAATACCAAAGGATCTGGATGCAACGAAGAGTGCACTCCAGACCCCGCTCCTCCTAGATGGAATTATCTTTGAGGGCTCACTCTTAGGATGCGTGCCCAACCTCAAATTTGAAGATTGGGACCTCGTGGACAACGAGAAGTTCCCGCACTTAGAAACATCGAACCTGATGAAACATAATATGGAGGGGCCGATGATAACGCTAAAGCTGTGAAAATGGATGTGCAGTGTGGAAAAGGCCATGTTTCTTTATCTACTATGGATACCACATTTCCACCACGTGCCTATCACCATTTTCGTCATCAAGCAGCTGCTCTGCTTGGTGCATGATGGGTACTTATGGCTGGAAGAGCCTATTCCCATGACGGCAGATCTCATCCATCAAATTTCTTGGCTTCCTTGTAAGGGAAAGGACCACGTGACGATGGTAGGGAAAAGCAACAATTTGGCTCTCGCAGAGACCATCAAGACAAAATATAAGCTTGAGAATAAAAAGAAGGGTTACGCTATCACTAGTATCAAGGATAAAGGGGTGCGTGTAGCGACCCAACTCCTGGATGGTAAAGTAATGAGAAAATGCCACACTGATGAAGTACCAACACTAGTGGTTGCGCTGGCCGAACAATGTGTGGAGGGGGTCTAGTTCAACTAGGTTGAGTTCCTCTGCGAAGAGTTTTTGCTCAACTATCAAGAGGCCCAAGAATAGGGTAAGACCTTCCATTATGCGTGGTTTCTCTTATCCATCTTGCTGGTAGCAAGAGAATTGCCAAAGGATAGCCAGTTCCTGAGCATCGACTGAGACTTACCAGAGGCCACGAAGTACGCGTCGCTCTGGGCCACAAAGGATGCAAAACAGATTCACGATACCAAGATTTTCTGGGTGCTCATGGAGGAGAGCATCCGAATGTGGATTAATAGGAGGCCGCACCTGTCTCCCATGGTGCACAATAGTTTGCAGAGTTTTGAAGACTTCAAGGTGGACATGCACAACATCTACATCAGGGTGAAAAAGGATCCGACGTAGCAGTGGACAAAGCTCCCATTCATAGCTACTGATGACGCAATATTTACAGTGTTAGAGACATGGCCTCCCGAGTGGCGCGCCCCAGATTTGGCAGAGCTGGAAAAGACAACAGCATAGTAAAGGAAGGATGATGCCAAGCTGTGTGTCACCCAAATGGCCAAGAAAATGCGCAATGAAAAGGCAGCAACCGAGGTCAGGGTAGTCCGCGAAGCAGAACAAGTAGCTACAGAGTAGAAGAAGGCCGCAGAAGCAGTTGTAGCAGGGCAAACAATAGAAGCCACCATAGTGCAAGTAGAGGAGGGCCAAGCAGCGTCTACAGGACAGGAGGCAGAGGACACAAAATTTGCAGAAGAGAGCATGGACCTAGGGACCGCCTCTACACAGCTCAAATGGCCACACATCGTAGAAAGATTGGGTCCAAGAAAGAAGGTCAAAGCCTCAAAGCTGGCCATTGACCCGATCACCTTAAATGAAGTTGATTTGCATGACATCAGCGAGATGGTTCACGATGTCACTATTGAAGCGCTCCAAGACTTTATGATGGAGCAATAGACTGTGTTGGGGGCCCTAAGGGCACAACTGCAGGAGTTACAGGTGCAGCCCCCACAAGAGGGTACCTTGTTTACCCACGTTGCAACGGGCACATCGGTAGCTGAACAGATGCTACTCGTGAAGATGACTAATACGATAACATTGCCAGATGGATCATTAGTCTTAGAAAACACAATGGATTGGGTGACGCTTAATATGATGAAAGACATTGGCCTTAACTTGGTTGCCCTTCCCCGTGACACACTTTATCAGCTGCAGGATGGGATAACAATAGAAATCCGCACTAGAGAGAGTCATGCAATCCAGGTTCTGAGCGAGCAAAAGATTAATATAGAATATCTTAGCTTGTAGCACGACGTGTTGGTGTCACAGAACTGACAGTTAGTGCAGATAGTTGATGACACTTGCCGGTGTGTCCCAGAGTTGTCCATTGCAATGGGGCTACCGATAGAAGTGTAGATGCACTGTTTGGAAAGTGGCATCTGCAACGCATGCGAGGAAACAACAAGAGTGTAGCTGGACCTGAATCTCTAGATTGCTGAGTTGTGGCTAAAGGCGCAGCCTTCCACTCCCCTAGGGGTCAGAGAACAACATGCCAACGCTATTACAACAGGGATGGAAGAGATTGGAGGTGCAGTTTGCGACTGTACCAATATGTTGGACCCCAACATCTAGTGGCTGGAGACCGAGGCACGTGAACTCTAGCAACAATATGACAACATTAGAGGGACTGCGTAGACAATAGTCCTTACTCAGTGGCTTGCAAGGATGTAGCAAGCCAAGGCTTTGAAAGAGGAGGTGGACACAGCGTGCCACAAGGAAGCAATTCTAAAAGCACATGTCCAACCATGGATTGATGAAGCCTTCACAATCATGGTAGATATTGAAGGAAAGCTCATGTAGATTCAAGGAATGCATGCACAGATGCAGCACATCATGCTGGAAATAGAGGGTTTAGAAGCAAGAATGCAGCAGGTTCAACAGACAGTAGCTCAGTGCGCTGTCGACATTCAGACTGTTCAGAACAAGCCGGAGGGACTCCATGCCAAGATCACCACACTGACAGAGTGACTCCAAGATGAGTCATGATGTTTGTGCTGGGGGCCTGTTTGGCATGGAATCCTCCCACAACATGTTTTGGGGCTCAAAGCCCAATTTTTGAGTACTATTGTTGTAAAGACTCCACGAATTGTAGGCGCGGAGCGTAAATTTTATGTTAGTCATAGGGCTGTATGCCCTAAGTTTTGAATGTAGTGTCAACCTACCCATTGTCCGCGGAGCATGGGATTGTATAAATAGAGAGAGGCTCTAAGTTGTAAAGTAGTTAGAAAGAGGAAAGTAGAAAAACAGAATGGAGTCTAGATGATAGCGAGCATAGAGTGAAGGTCTAAGTGCTTTGGGTCATAGTAGTAGGAAGAGGCTTTGCAGCTGAGTACGTAGAGGCCTAGTAGAATCTGTAGTTGAGTGCATGGTGTTAGAGCCTAGATTGACCTCAAGCTGAAGGGAGGCAATTCTAGGGTAACCACAAACCACACTTAACCTGGTAGCTATCCCTACCAGGTCAAGAGAGAGCTCTCTCCTTGTCAATCTCGATTTGGATGACTGAAATAAGAATCGATTTTAGGCTAGGTATAGTAGATCTAGGGTTTTTTGTTTGATTTTGAAGGTTTGGTTGTTGGATCAAATGGAGCAAGTAGCTTAGGCCCGGGAAATCAAATCAGAATTGCAAGATGTTCTGTGGGGCGAGGTAGGTAGGTGTTTTGGCACTTGGAATTGAGTGTGATAGTAAGTCTAAGACTAGTGAGGGGTTGAGGAGGGCATGCAAAGTTCATGAATCCTCTTCAAACAACTGAAAACATTTAAAACTAAATGTGTTCCCAAGGCAGGGCACTGATATCAATGGATTCCACCTATCTATCTTGATTCATTTAGTTAAGAAGAAAGAAATAGATGCTGGTACATATAACACATAAGAGAAACTAAACAACAAAGGAAGAAACAATGATAAGACACTTTACCACAAGAATCCCACAAAAACAGCTGCAAAACCCTGGTTTATTTCCTTGCCAAACTGCAGAAGTGATGTACAATGAAGCTCAAAGCATCCACAAGAGTCCACCCTTTACAAATGACTAAGAAGGTACATAATATAGGCATCAAACCACATATGCTAGCCATCAAGGGTCGAATCCATGAGAAGAGGAGTGGTTTCAACCATATCTAAACTAAGAATAGGAATATAGGCAGTAGAATAGCTTGCCTCTAAAACCATGGAAACTCATTCATTCAACCTCAAACCAACTCAAACTGATGTATCTACCCCCTCAAGTCATTTTACATTAATATTTACATTGAATTACATCATTTACAATCATAAATGTACGAAGGAAGATAGAAAAAGTCAACTGGTAGTCAAACTAGGAGAAATTCGAAGTTCTGAGCAAAACTGGCAAAATCTGCCCTATGCGCAGTGCCATTAGCCCAATGCACAACGCCACTTCAAGCATGCTTTTGGAGGCCTCCCGCTCTACCAAATCAGGCCCAAGATAGCTTGTTGGAAATATATATCTATCTAGTTTCTGAAACATCTTAAATTTCCTGATTTGGAGGTCATTTGCCCCTTCAAAAATGAATTCTCCCAAGGCTGCTTCCTGTGGGTGCAAAAAGTGGTAGAGACGACACTTTTTGAGTATTTTTTTTTCCGTTTGGGAGACCTAGTTTTTCTCCAAATGAGATGCAACTTTCAGGGATTGATGTAATTTTGATGTTGAATCTAGAAATATAAGCCATTTTGAAAATGGGTGTGCCAATCCAATGCACATCACGCATTCACCGGAATTTCCTGTGTTGCATAATTCAAAAATTTGAAACTGACAAAATTGTTTCAAAATTAGCCAAGTTTTGGCTCAAAGCTTCTTCATGGGTTACTTTGTTGGGCTAGTGTAACATCAGCCAAGATATTAAGCTTATCTTCCCTCTTTTTTCCTTTTAAGGCCCTCCTTAATCTTGCCTTAAGTTGCTTAATCCTTATATTACATATCTTGTTCCGGGTCATATAGTGATAGGCCATGTGGTGAAGCATTTTCTTTTCTTTATTGGCCTTCTCTAGCAACTTTTCAAAGTGGATGTTCACCCTCTCTAACCAAGTTTCTCGGTCATTTTCAATTTCTTGCTCAATGGAGGTCATTTTCACCTTTGCCTTCTTTGCCTTTTGCCTCTCTTCTCTAAGCATTTGCAACTCCATGATGACCTGCTTGTCAGTTAATTTCTTGTTTTCTTGCTCAAGGTAATTAATGATCCACTTTGCCCTTTCCAAATTGATTGACAAGGCTTGAATGTCAACCTCTTGTTTTTTTATGTTATCCTTAACACTTTGGGTCTCCAAATCAATGACATTAATTCCTTGTACTTCTTCATGAACAACTAGGTGAAAGTCCCTCTCTTGCTCATCATTAGGATCCACCTCTTGCATTTTTCCTTTGGCTTTAAATTTTCCTTGTTGTGCTACCCAACATGTACCTATTTTGTTGAAGAAGAAGGAAAAATCCCTTCCACTCCTTGTGGAGATAGCATTTTCCTGTGGTGTGTAAATGAAGGCAAGATCCCTTCCACTCCTTGTGGAGATAGTACTCACTTGGCAGCTACAAAAATCATCCTAGTGCCTCTCTCTTAAGTCAAAAACACAAGTACCCCCACAATTTTAGTTTCTTGAACCTTTTGTTGTCCTGAAGGTTCACCTTCACTTTCCTCTTGATGCATTGATGAGAATATTTGAGGTCCTTTGAACACCTCATGTGAAATGAAGGTTTCCCATGGCATCCCCTACTATTTGAGCTGATGTAAAACAATAATTTTAATAACAGAGAAATGGTAAATATTGTTGAGCTGCTGTGGATATGGTTTCCTCTTTGCAATAACTGTCATTTTCTTTATGTTTTTGCATATAAAATAAAGAATATTCATCATTTTTACCCTAGTGAAATGCATCAACACTTTGATATGGTAGGCATATAATTTGGAGAACCTACCCTCACAAGTAAAATACTTAATGATGAGCTTCATGAGTGGAGCATACTAGTCCTCCAAAAATCTGAAAGAAAGCACTCTACTGATTCTGCTGTGGTATTTAGCCTTGATATAAGGCTCATAATATTCCCTGTCAATATGTTGCCTCTTGTTCCATTTCTCCCCTACATCTGGAATTCTTATGGCCTCTACAATGATGGTGGATGATAGATTAAATGTAACCCCGACAAGATGTACCACATTGTTGTCCAAGTTTGTCACAAACAGTCTTGCTAACTCATGGTGGAATTTAACTCTCTCTACCATCTCACAAAAATAAAAACATGACTAATGTCTAAAGCATGAGGTGGCTAATGGGAAAGCAAGTAGTTCACTCATACTAATGGGCTCCTCCATGATAATATTTCCACCTTTGTGAGGTTTCCTCTACTGCAAATTCCTTTCCCTAGAGCTGTCACTTAGGGTGTCCTCCTTAAAATCAGGCTCACTGTCACTCTCCATGCTTGTCTCTTTGGGATGGTGTGATGAATGGTGGATTAATAGATTGGGAAAAAGATGAGTATGAAGAGATTTGTAAAAAGGAAAAACACTAATGAGGTGACTAGACTATGATATGAGTTATGAGGTCAAGGGAGGGAGTAGGGTTTGTAGGAAAGTATGTAGGGTCTAGGGTTTGTGAAAATAGTGTGTAGAGGAGTTCATATATGAAGGATTAGGATTTAGAGAAAATGGATTAGGGAATCAAAACAACAGAAAGCAAAAACTTTTCGCAAATCACAATGGAAAACAAATACCCTTTGCAAATGTATGAGAGAGTGTAGAGGATAGCTAGGGTTTAGCTTCTTGAGAGATAACAATTAGCATAATTAATGAGAAACCCTTGTTTAGCTAGGAAGGGAGATTATCTTACTTGATGAGAGGGCCATTGAGAGATTTGAAGTGAATTAGGTTGATTTGAACTGTTTTGAAGCTTTGTAGACAGATGCGCAGTGCCACCTAACAGGTGCACAACGCTAATTATATGCGCAGCGCCAGTGTAAAATTACATTGGATAAACTCCTCTGATGCGCAATGCCACCAAATTTCTCACAAAATGATAGATTTTCTCCCTTTTTCCCAATGGCTGCTCCAAATCACGTTTTTTGCTCCACACTTCAAATTTTGGAAGTGAAATGACACATAATAATGAAATAACCTTATATACCTTCTCACTTTAATTTTTGTCTTTTAAAAACCCACTTTTATAAAGTTTACATGACTTTTTCAAATGCTCTGTTTTTATGCTTGAAGTTTGACCCTTTTGCCTAGAAATTTGATGAACCGATGCTTTGATGTTTTGCTTTTGCAGTGGCAGGAGTTGGCAAGGTGACCAAGAGTAGCTGATAAGTATTTATTACATATAGGAACCATAAAATTACATAAAATTACATGGAAATAAAACAATAAAATACAAATGCTCTGTTTTACCTCAAAACAAGTTTTGAGGTTAAAGAGCTTTATTTAGCTTACAAAAAGGAAATTTATGATTTGTTGAACTTTATTTACCCCCTCATGTGTCCGCTAACATTTATTACTCTTTTGAACAACCATGGTGAAAAACCCTAAGACCTAATGAAACTAAAGTCTAAGACTGATTTTTATAAATGATGTGAACAATATTGACTATGAATGACTGAAAAAATATGTGAAATAGGCCAGTAGGTATATAGAATGAGGGACAAGTGAAATGAGACCCTACCCTTAGTTGATCCATGACTTAATGGAGTGCAACTCATCAGAATGGGACACCTAATATGAAATGCAAAAGATAAATTTGATCACTGATGGCAGTGTGAAAGCACTGACACTAACACGTGGACCCTTGCAGTTAAGTGCGCAGGGCAGCGTTGGGTCTGTAACCAGGGAAAGAAATAATAAAGAGAAGTTTGATCCCAAATCTTGTGTATCTTTTTTGAGTTATTATATGGTTGATATATTTTGCAATTGTACTGTTTTATTTATTTTGCACACTCGTATGAATGATGAACACCATTAAGTATAACTAAACACATACAGATAAGCTAAGTGATCAACTAATATCGGGTTTCTAGTAAGGGTTTGGGTAATAACGTGGATCGATCCTTAAGTAGGGGTAGACGAAGGCAACATCGCAGACCGTGAGGTACTGATAGGTGCGAGTAGCAACGTGTGCGCAAGGGCAAACTGCAGACCACCAAAAATCATTAGACATCTCTAGGGTGTGGAAACCTGGTTCTAGCACCCTCCCATACTACTTCGAGTGAGACCTCAGTTCGCGCTCTATGGACTGTTGCCGAAAGGGCTAGTAGTATCGGGATTTGTTTGGCTAAATCACCTCTGAACTTGAGTTAGGCCGCTACAAGCCAACATGGTATCTACATAGTGATTTTGTGGTCTAGGAACATGACTAAATGTAATGGATTCAAATTCACGTGCAAAAAATTTAACTCGTAGATATTTTCTAAATAGGACAGGATTACACACATGATAAACACTTTTCAATTACATGAAAAGTAGCAAGGAATCAAGACAAACATGAAGGAGAAGAATGCGATGATCAAGGGCATCGGCTAACAAACCTATCAAAACATCATATTAAACCTGGTTATTGGTGGTAGATCTGATGTATATGCCATTGGAGTGGACTAATGAATGAAAAGGGGTGACAATGGCCTAAGCTGTCGAGGCTAGATTCATGGAGAAGCAACTCACATCATCGACATAACTAATATGAGGTGTGGATTATGGATCCATTTGAAAGATGCAAGAAGACAATCAATGAGATATGGGGGATGCATGCTACCTAAATGCAAGAAAAATAAAAAGATACATGCATTTCAATGGGAAATTCTATGGGTAAAATTTCTTTAGGTAGAGTGCATTGCGAGGGTTAGGAAGGATTTCGTCGTCTAGATCCTCTAAAATGTATGCCCCTTGCCAAAACACTTATGGATGATATAAGGACCTAGCCATAATGGTTCAAACTTCCCATGCCCCAGGACATCATAAGCTTGGTCATAGACGAGAACAAGGTCACCTTCATGAAAGATATAAGGCACATAGACTTTCTTATGATATCGAGCTTTGGTGCACTTTTTGGCCACTTTGATGGTTTGCAATGCAACACGATGGTCATCACTGGCTCACTCAAGCATGATAAATCATTGTTCTAAAGGTTGTTTGTCTAGGAGTAGTTTGACAACAAGGTGGAGGGAAGGGATTTCACACTTGAATGGTAAGACTGCCTCCTGTACAAAAACAAGGTGGAAAGGAGTGAATCCGGTGGAAATTTTAACAGAGGTTCTATAGGTCCACAAAGCAGGGAAGATCATAAGATGCAAATTGGTCTTGTGTTTATTCACCATCCACTGAAGCATAGTTCTAAGGACTTTGTTGACAAATTCAACTTGGCCATTGCCTTGGGGGTAATAAGACAATGAATACTGGTGTTCAAAACCCAATAGAGAGGATACCTCATGATATATATCATCTTCAAAGTGTTAGCAATGGCCGGAAACCAATTGTTTTGGAACCCTGAATTGAGCAATAACATGGTTAAAGAAAAAGAGGGCTGCATTAGCTGTGGTGTTATTAAACGTGGGCATGTCTTCAACCCAATTGGTGAAATAGTTGATGACCACAATAATATACTTATAGTTATTAGAAGATGGGTGTCGAAACTCCATAAATTATCCTATTTATAGAAAGGACTGACTACAATGATAAGGCGGAGGGCAGGAGGTGGAGCTTGAGCCTTAGGGGTGAATAATTGATAATTGGGACAATGTTTGACTGCCTCAATGCAATCACTAAAGAGACAAGGCCAAAAGTAAAAAGCACACATGATTTTATGGGTAGTGGCCATTCTGGAGAGGTGACCATCACAAGTGCCACCATGAAAGGCATTGATCACTTGCTCAACTTCAGCATGGGTAGGACAACAATGAAGAACAATGTCAACACTATGACGATAAATATCATCATCAATTAGGAGATAGTGAGGGGTTTGATGTCAAATATGCCATCGATCATCATGGTTAATATGGGGGGTGAATTTTTGGGTTCTAAGATAAGTGAGGATGTCACCATACCAAGGATTATCCGAGGCAATGGAAAACAAGTGTTCATCTAGAAGGTCATAATTTATCAGCAGATTAGGCACACTAGTAGGAAATTCAGAGTTGAATTTAGCAAGGGATAAACCTTTCTTACTCTTGGGTGTGAAAAATTTGAGATTGAATTCTTGAAGGATAATGATCCAATAGGTGTGCTTCCCATTGATGATCTGTCAACTCAATGGGAAGGCCATGGGGTTGGAATTGGTCCCAACATTGGTGGTATGCATAAGGATATAATGAATTTTTTTTTGAGCAGAGAACATAACAACCAACACCAAATTTTCTTCATGTGAATAGGACATAGGGGGACCTTTAAGGTTCTTACTGACATAAGATACAACATGCTCATTTTTAGAACCATCCTCCTATATTAAGACTCCAACAACTGAATAGGTGGATGCAGAGATATACACGATGAAATCCCTCTCAAAATTAGGTGGACTAATTAGGGAAATGGAAGTGAGAGAACATTTGAGGGCATCGAAAGACTGTTGAGATTGGTCATCCCAAACGAATGGAATGTTAGATCGAAGGAGTCTAAGAAACTCGTGTGTAGTGTTGGCATAGTTAGGAACAAATCGACGAAGAAAGTTGGCTTTACCTTGGAGGCTTTGGAACTGGTGAAGGGTACAAGGACGACGAAATTCAAGAATGGCTTGAACTTTGAGAGGGTCAAGAGTGATACCGTCTTTGGACACAATGAAGCCCAAAATTCAGTCGACGAGAACATAAAAGACATACTTAAGGGGATTGAGGCAAATGTTATACTTGTGACATTGAAGGAATCTGGTACACAAATCATGAAGGTGTTGCGACTGAAGCTTGGAACAAGCGATAAGCTTGTTTAGATATGCAAGGATAATATGAGAAAATTCATGGAAAAAGTAGGACATGGTACACTGAAAAGTTACCCCAACATTCTTTAAAACCAAAGGCATGACCCTATAAGAAAAAGTTCCCCACAGACTAGTGAAGGCGGTTTTAAGTTGATCAACATAATGAATATGTATCTAGTTATATTTGGATAATCCATCCATGAAGGAAAGAACCTCATGCTTCGCACACTCATCAATGATTTGGTCTATGAAAGGTGTGGGAAAATTGTCTTTGGGAAAATATTTGCTCATATTGTGAAAGTCTGTGCAAACACGAATGGTGCCTTGTTTATTTAGAACGGGAATAGGATTGGACACCCATGTGGTGTATTCAATGGGATTGATAAAACCAACCTCCTTGAGCTTATCGATTTCAAATTTTATAGCCTCACGTTTGGAAGGATGGATAGGTCTCTAATTTTGGAGGATGGGAATAACATCAGGCCATGTGTCTATATGGTGTTCAACAATGGCAGGATCAAGTCCAGGAATCTCTAAATAAGACTAAGCGAAAACATCACGAAATTTGTTGAATAACTTAGTGTAAGTGTTACGCAGTATTTTGTTGCCATCCCTGTTACCCCTTCTCCCGTACATTGGAGGACCTATTTCGAGACCTGTGAGAAGTGACATAACTTGCAAAACACTTGCATTGTATCCCCTAGAGTATGTACTTCATATGCCCTGAAGACACCTTATGCAAAATACCCAAAAATATAGCCCTTTCTCCATTGGCGCTGTTCCACAGTGTATCACTCGCGCCAATGGGGGAAATCCTCCAAAGAGGGCGTGCCAGCTGGCACTCTGTGTTAGAGTCGCACTAGCGCCAACCCAATTGGGTAAAGTTTTTAACAAACAAACTTCCAAAGGTTCCTTCTAACCTATCCATGAACTGATTCCAATTTGAGTTAGTTTAGTTGGGCTTCGAATCTCCCAAGGAGGGAAGTAGTTCTCCACCTCTCATGGAAGCTTCCTAATGATAAGGACAATCCCATGAATCAGGTGGATGGCCTTATCTACTCCTCCTACCTTTATATAAGCTTGTTATTTTCCGTTTGACAAGCTAGTTAGTAATTCTACTTTTCAAGCTCCCAAATCCAAGTCCGAAAGTCTGAGACTTGCTAAGCTCATGTTACAAGAGGCCTTGTTCATCCTTATAAGGCTACATATTTAAGGAGGAGATCCATGTCCAAGTAATCAAGGAGAGAGAGGCTTGTTCCCATCCCCTACAGCTTTGCAAGGCATGTGTGCTGATTCACCCAGCCAAAGGAGGATTTGATGTCAGAACTTGTTTGTTTTCTTTTGTTTTCAATAATAATAGATGACTATCATTATGGTTCCACTCATGTGTCTTTATTATGATGTTTGAGTTGTATCCTTTCTAATTGATACATAGTTGCATTTCTTGGATTTTATGCTTGTATTTGTCTTGTTCTTTGCATGTGCAGGTGTCTATTCATGAGGATCGTGAGGATTGTGACCAGCTGAAGTGAAAGACGGAAGCAACGACTCTTCTACGAATACTAGCGTTGGATTCGAGGTAGGCTCTCATCATTGGCCTTTACTTTGCAATTAGGAACCTGCGTGTTAGCGTTGTTTGATTGTTGCTAGACCCCATTTAGGCTAGTGGGATTGCCTCTATCCGTAGAGGGGATTTACCTCCACAACAATTTGGCGACTCCGCTGGGGAGTTGGCATTTGCCTTGTTTGTTTATCTTGTCTTGTTGATTGATTTGTAAACTTTAGACGGAGCCTGAAGTCTAGCCAGATAGCCTTCGAAATGCTATTGCTTTGCATTAGTGAAGTAGATCAATGCTACTTCAGTCCATCTCCGGTTTGGTTTGAAAACTGAATGAATTGGAACTTGCCTTGTTCCTTGGTTATTTCTTCGGTTTCTCCCGCTTGCTTAGCTTTCTTGGTTGAATACCTGTGTTGTTTTTGCCTCTTGAGAGTACTTAGGTATTGCTAGTTTGGCCTTGGCTCTTTTGTTTTTATTTTTCCATAGAAAACTCGGCTGGCGATAGTTTATAGCGTGACAGTCGTGCCAGTTGCCGCATGTTGCACACTTACAACCTGCGCCAATACCTGAAAGGCACTTGTTGCAACCTGACAGTCGCGCCAGGTCTGTAAACTTTTTAAGTTTGCTTGGTTGTCAACTTTTTGAGCTGTGGTTTTGTCCTAAGTACCTTTATTAGACTACTTAGGTGTCTTGGAGTGTGATTTGACTGGCCTTGATCGCTACCCTTTGGGTGTTTTCTTTTTTCTACCGATTTCACATTTCTAGCCCTAGGGCATCTAGTGGCCTTGTGAATCGAGCCTTCCTAAGGTGTTTTGATCTTTTTGTTGTCCAATCGACTCTTTTGTTTGCTCCCTTACACTTGTTTGGTAGTTGTGAATCATTTCGTTGCATTATTTAGGTGATTTTCTTCGTCTTCACTTGAATTCCGCTTCGTCTCACTTTGAGCCCAGATCACACGGCTCATTGTTGTCTTTGGGATCTTTTTGGTTCTTTGGATGTTTGATTTGTGTTTTGAGGAACTAAATGTGTGTGTATTGGTTAGAATTTGTTTGTATTATTTCTCAAAAGCTCTTTAGTGCATTTTGCCATTATTGAAAAAGAAAAAATCTCTTTTGCCTTGAATCAGTTAATGAAAGTTAGGGCTTTTCATTTTGATTAGTGATTTAGTAGTCATAAAAGAAAAGTTTATTGATTTGCATTTGCTGCATTAGAGAAAATCTTTGTTGTTTGTGATCGTTTCATTTTCATGAAAGCTCTCTAACTATTTCGTAATTAGCATTCATCAAATGGAATGACATGTTTCAGCATATAGAGTTCATTTAGGGATTTTGAGAAATTACATACGGTAGGACCTGAAAACTGAAACTTAACTCAAGATCAACTTTAAAATAAATTGAATGAACTTAAAAACGCATCGGAACATAATGCTCACATTCTAGAGGTCTAGGCTAGAGACGTGCTCCGGCGTCGTTAAACCTAATCACTCTTCTTTTCACTTAAGGTTGGGTGATTCCTCCTTGTGTGACTCAACTGTGGTCTAGTATGGACTTGTGCTCCCACGTACCGTCGCATATATATGGGGAGACTCCACTAGGTTATCATCCTTGATCCACAGGAAGCCGTGTCTGCCACCTTACAACCCGTAACGCACCGAACACAGCATTCGGGAAGATTGATTGCCGTACGGAAAGTCCTTGGCTTTCATATGATTGCTAAGGTGTATATGCAGTTTTACGGATTGTCTGGTAAACCCCTTGCCTAGTTTCTCTAGAGTAGTCAATTTTTGATCCTTTTCAGACTCCTTAAAAGAAAAGGCTCACTTGAGCATTTGTCACTTCGGGCTCACTAAATATTCGAAGGTGACTAGAGTCATCTTTTGTCCTTTTCTCGACTCTTAAAACATGAAAAGGTCAAGTTGTTTCCTAATGTCTTAAAAATTTATTCGACCACGATTACATTTACCTTGTTAGATCTTGTTTGCATTAGTTTTGAGTAGGGTCTTTCTTCGTTAGCTTATCTAGGATTTTTTGAATTCGATCATCCTAGCGGATCCATCGATCCCATCTCCCATCCCTAGTGACCAAGGGTCTCCTTCTTCTGCTACTCCTGAGACACTGGTTTGTGGTGACACTTTCCCTGTTATTCCAAGTGTCCAACCATTGAACTCTCGTGCTCCAGAGGACGAGCTTCACGATTTTTTTTGGAACCCTTTTTGGGAACCTTATGAAGAGGATTATCCCTCTACTCCTATTGATGTTTCGACCCCGATGGCTTCTTCTGATATGGAAGATACATCCCCTGTATCGAGTGGAACACCTGTTATGTCAAGTATTGAGACTCCTATCCTGGCCACATCCTTGGTCATATCTACGACGTACACTATTACACCTCTCGGTATTACAGTGCCTGCGTGCTATAGATCTCTGAGGGATGCCATGGGCTCTAGGAGCTCCTCTTCTGGTACCATGTGGGATCATAACATTGTTCCCACTATGGGATCTTTTGTTTCCCAAGTTCACAATACCATTGTCACGTCAGTTCTGACCAATTTGACCATTTGTGTCGCATCTTCAACTCCGATTGCTACTTCCGTTACGACATATTCCGTCGTAACCACTGTTGCCGGCCCATCCTATGGTCCAGTACATAGTGGTCAGTCAGCATATGCTGCCAGAGTTGTTCATCTTGCAAGCAATGCCTTGCCTTCTTCTGATGCCATTTCAGCAGGGGGGACATATTCTCAATATTTGCATGCTGTCCAAAATCCAGGCACCCAAGGCCCTTATTATGACCCTATAGGTCATCATTTGTATACCTCCTTACCAGCTCAACCCGTGGTTGAGTCTTCAATTCCGTTGAATGTTGCTTGGGGTACCACTAGTTATGGTGGTGGCCAATTCTGTCCAGATCAAGGGCAACCATACCAAGGACCATCAAACCAAGGTCAGCCATCCTACACGCAGCCTAATTATGGGCAGCAGTATTATGGCCAAACCTATCCAGGGCAACCTGGAGGCTCACAAGGACAACCCTCCCAGGGACAACCTTCGGCCTATGGTGGTCTGTCCTTTACATATCTTGGGCAACCTTTTGGAAACTCAGGACAACCTTATGCTGAACAAGGACAACCTGGAGTCCAGCAGGGATACCCTTCGGGTCAACCCTACAGGAATCCGGGACAACCTTACACGCAGCAAGGAAAACCTGGAAACCAGCAAGGATACCCTTATGGGAAAAGTGGTCAGCCTTACATGCAACAAGGCCAACCCACTGCTTAGCCTAGTCAGCCATCTAGTCTGCAAGGA
Source organism: Pinus taeda (assembly GCA_000404065.3). Taxonomy (NCBI): domain Eukaryota; kingdom Viridiplantae; phylum Streptophyta; class Pinopsida; order Pinales; family Pinaceae; genus Pinus; species Pinus taeda. Next base: position 178,750 of record APFE030179312.1, read on the forward strand.
CAACCCTCGGTTGTGTAAGGACAACCAAACACCCAGCAAGCTCAACCTTCTGGGCAAGTAGGTCTGCCTCAGATCCAACTAGGACAACCTTCCAGCTAGATGGCCCAACCTTAGTCTTCTCAAGGATATCTCTCTGGGCCTGCTCAACTGGGAATGTAGATGATTCCTGCTTCTCAAGCTCAACTCGGTTATCAGCCCCAGAATCAAACTGGTCTCCAGCCGCAAGGTGGGTATCAATCCCAACCTTCTTATCAAATGCAGCTTGGTTCCCAAGCTCAATATGGAGCCCAGCAACCGTATGGATACCAGCAACCCTAGGGGCAAAATCAATTTGCCCCGTATCAAAATTATCAACAGCCGTAGGTCACCCCTTATCAAAATTACCAGCAACCAAATGTTGCTCCTGCAGGTCAGTATGGTAACTAATGGGGCTGGGGGGTAGATCCAGAATCAACCATCTAGTTATGGATATAACCCTTATGGACAGAGTTCCTATGTACAAGGTCCTTTTGGACCTAGTCCGTCCAGACAAGGTCAATGGGGGCAACCAGTAATTGGATGGAACTTTGGCCCTACCTCATATCCACAGATGTCCTTCAACCCACAACTACCATTTCTAGCGACATTGGAACTGCCCGATGTGTCGAAATTAACCAATGATCCTATCTTGCATAATCCACAATGGCCACCAGTTCCAACCAAGATACCCGGCGATTGTCCCAAATTTGATGGTAAAGCTGGAGAGGATCCTCAAGCCCATGTAATGAATTATCACCTTTGGTGTTTGTCCAATTCATGGCTTGACGATTCAGTTCGGCTTCACCTGTTCCAAAGGACTCTCACCAGCTCCACTGCTAAATGGTACATTGAATTGACTCGTGCGTCTTTTCAAGATTTCAATTCGTTGGCAATGACATTCCTCACTCATTTTCAGTTACCCATTTGGTACGAGACGGGAATGCATCTCCTTACGTCTCTCAAGCAAGACACGGCTACGCACATCTCTGATCATATACATGAATGGAGAAGGCGTTGTTGGTTGATCAAGTTTTGGATTCCTCATCAACTCCTCACCGACTGGTTCACAACTTCCTTTGTCCCGAAGATCGCACGGGACATTGCTATGGGAGCTTGTGTGACTGAAGAGCAAGCTATCGCGCGTGCCCAGTACCTTGACTTAGTTTATTCTCAATAAGGTACTTTATATGATTATTTCCCTGATGCCCCAAGACCCAGTACATCCAAAGCTCCACCAAAGCCATCTGTTGATGGAGTTATTGGCTTTGTAAATCCATCGTCCAAAAAATCATCCTCGAACCCTGGGAAGAAAAAATCGAATGCTTCTAACGAAAACACTTCTCAGGGTGGTTCTAATTCTAGAAGTACTTCTGAGATTTACACCGTCCAGTCCACCACGACGAATAAGGCCTCAAAAGGAAAGAAAAAGGGGAAAGCAAAGAATAAGTTTGAGCAACCTAAACAAAATTCCTCCAAACCTCCATCCGAGGAAGGAGCCAAGCGTAAACCAAAGTATCCTTGTCTCATCTGTGATGAGGATCACTATACCAAAGACTTCCCAAGGCGGTCTGAGGTTAGTCGTTTGTTGAAAGGTGCTCCTGGGAATCCTGCGGTTCTTAAAGAACCTTTCCCCTCTCAACAGACTCAAATGGTGGCTGATCCATCTTCGTCTTCTTCTCCCTTTGGTTCCCAAGTGTTCATGGCTGGATCCATTCCTGTTCATGTAATGACTCGAACAAAGGAGTATCCGTCATCCGCCGGGAAGGAGCCTGAGGTTCCCTCAAGCACTTCTCCATCCAGTTCTGGTCCGCTCCACATCGAGAGACCTAGTACTGAGAAAACGATTCGACCCCCCCCAAAGGAGTACTCTAGAGATCATCTTACAACCCAAATGCTAGTGTTACCGAGCACTATAGCATAGTTGAGGACTTAGCGCAGGCTTCATCAGCTATGTCCGCTTTAGAAGTTCTCCAGAGCTGCCCCCCTCAAAGGAAGTCCCTGCTATCGGCCATCGGTGGCATCGACCTAGCAGATTCGGATTTGATCACCTTTGACCTCGAGATCCATGTCCCAAGGCTGCCTCATCAGATCGCCTTCCTCATACAAGTCATCATCAATTCGAAAACGATCCATCGTACGGTTATTGATGAAGGCGCGTCAACTTGCATCATGTCTATTGCTTGTTCGAAAGCGATCGGGTCTCCGACTTTGAGCCAGTCTCCCATGACGCTGGAAGCCTTTGATGGGAGAGAATCTCATCCCTATGGTATCCTTCAATGATTGCCTATTAATTTAGAAGGAAAAACCGTTGAAGTATAAGTTGAGGTCGTTGACACAAATCTTAATTACAACCTCCTTCTCGGCCGGAGTTGGACATATGCCATGCATGTTGTGGCTTCATCCCTCTTCCGTGTCATTCGTTTCCCTCACCAGGGGAAAATTGTCACGGTAGACCAACTCTCCTTCTTCGCTTCTTCTTTTAAAGGCAATGTGCCTTTCGTGGAGCATACCTCCATCCCTTTCGAGAGTGTGGGAGCCGGGCTCTTCAAAGACCCTGCCCTCATGGGTGTTTTTTTGCTCCCACCTCCAAACCTCACCTCCATCAGTATGATTTTGGTTCACTCTGATCCTTGGGTCCTTCCCCCATCGACCAGATAGAATCATGGGGCGAGGAGATGCCGTTGAGTCCCACTGAGCTCAACTACATCGAAATCGTTGCTGTATCGACTCCTCTTGCTGAATTTGCTTCTTTAAGTAGAACTCTTGACTCATACGACTATTCCCCTTGGCTTGGAGAATGTGCCTCCTCGGATCCACTAAAGGAAATATTTCCTTCCGACAAAGCCATCATAGAGACCATGTCTCTTGAGGAACCTCCATGGTTCAATCTTCATCACCGTTCCTCGTTTCTACCTACCCTTCGGGAAACGTTGGCTTGTATCGAGCAGTTTTCTCCATGTCTCCCTTCACAACCTCTTCAGACACCTATTCAGGTCTATCAAGTATCGTTTGAAGGGAATTTGGGGAACATTACGCAGACCCAACCTATCGACATCTCTGTCAAGCCAGGGATTGTCGAGAACATTTACATGGGAGTCACTTTCACTCCTGAGGAAATTCAAATCTATATAGCTCCTTTTCGTGAGTTCCGTGACATTTTCGCATGGTCTTATGAAGAGATGCCTGGCATTGATCCAAACATCGTAGTGCATGAGATACCTACGTATCCAGGAGCTAAACATGTTCATCAGCGTTTACGCCTTGTGCACCCCCACAAGGCTACAACTATCAAAGCGGAAGTTGAAAAAATTCTTAAAGCTGGTTTCATTTATCTTATCCCACTCACAGATTAGGTCTCTAATATTGTCCCTGTGGATAAAAAGCAGGGTACTATTCGTGTCTGTGTCGATTATTGCGATATTAACCGAGCCTACCCGAAAGATAACTACCCCACACCTTTCATTGACCAGCTCATTGATGAGTGTGCTGGGAGTGAGATATATTCGTTCATGGATGGCTTTTCTAGCTACAACCAGATTAATATCGTGCCCGCTGATCAACACAAGACGACCTTTATCTATCCGTGGGGTACTTTCGCTTATAAAAAGCTCCCTTTCGGTCTCAAGAATGCCGGTGCCACTTTTCAACGTGCGATGTCTTATGCCTTTCATGATATCCGGCACATCGTACAGCCTTATCTGGATGACCTTCCCGCTCATTCGGCTAAGTGCCAAGACCATCCATCACATCTCCGCAAGGTTTTTCTCCGCTGTTGACACTACAATATCTGACCTAATTTGCATAAATGTGTCTTCTGCGTAGAATCTGGTCAACTTCTTGGGTTCATCGTCTCTTGAGAGGGCATCCACTTGGATTCCCTTAAAGTTGAAGCCATTTTGAATCTTCCTCCCCCTGCTTCTTTGCGGCAACTGCAGAGTTTGCAGGGTAAAGCAAACTTTTTACAACGATTTATCCCAAATTATGCCGAGGTGGCAAAAGGTTTCACGCGGTTTCTCAAGCATGACATCGCGTTCCGATGGGATGCCATAGCTCAAGAGTCTTTTGCACATCTTAAAACTCTCTTGGTTTTCGCCCCTTTGTTGCGGCCTCCGAATTATCACCGCGATTACACGTTATATCTAGACGCTGCTGATACCACCATCGGCATGGTTCTGGTTCAGGACGATGATGATGGCAATGAACACATTATCTATTACCTTAGCCACAATTTGTTAGACACGGAATCTCGATATGATTATGTCGAGAAGTTGGCCCTAGCTGCCGTTTGCGCTGTGCAACGCTTCCGTCATTACAGTGATCTCCGATTGCAACCCTATGACCTACATTCTGTCACGCTAGTTGCTGGGGGGAAATACTCGAAGTGGATAGTCATCCTCCAAGAGTTTGACTTGGAATTTACTGCTGCCAAGTCTAAGAAATCACTTGTCTTCGCTGAGCTGTTGTGTTCTTTGCCATCTTCTGCTACCTCATCTCAGTTAGAGGATTCCATTCCAGACGAAACTCTCTTCCTCATTAGCACGCTTGATCCCTGGTACGGGGATATTATTGTCTACTTGCAGACGTCCTCCTTCTGTCCTGAGACCTCTAAGGATGATCCGGATTGTCCACAGCCTTTTGTTCATTGAGTCGACGTTTCAAACCCCAAAGGGGGTCCATCATCAGGACAAATTTGAAAGATAGAAAATGAATGAGCGATTGTTCATTCATTTTCTATCTTTCAAATTTGTCTTGATGATGGACCCCCTTTGGGGTTTGAAATGTCGACTCAATGAACAAAAGACTGTGGACAATCCGGATCATACCACTGCAAAAAACTTCCACAGAAGCCTAAAATCTAACACCTCTAAGGATGCTCGCCGACGGATCCGACATCAAGCCCAACCATATCGCATCGTTGGGGACACCCTGTACCATCTCGGCGTTGATTCTGTTCTTCACTGATGCTTGAATTTTGAAGAAGCAGAGAGAGTTTTGAATGACTGGCACTCTGGTGCATGTCGTGGTCACATGTCTAGATATGCCATCGCACAGAAAATCCTCCGTGCTGGCTATTTTTGGCCCTCCATTTTCAAGGATTGCATTCTTGCTGTCTGTTCGTGTCATGAGTGCCAGATTTACCAATGGAAGATGCGTGCACCCCCTGCTCCGCTGCACCCCATTGTAACCATCAGTCCCTTTGCCAAATAGGGCATCGATTATGTGACCTGTAACCCTTGCTCGGCTGGGGGGCATGGGTACATATTCACGAAATGGGCCGAGGCGATGCCTACATTGTCTGAAGACGGTCACACCGCAGCGCAGTTTTTGTTCAACCATGTTATTTCACGATTCGGAGTACCCCAAGCCATCGACACTGATCACGGAAAGAATTTTCGTAATCACATGATGACCGAGTTAACAACCCAGTTGGGCTTTAGGCATGATAGTTCGACCCCGTACTATCCTCAAGCAAATAATCAAGTGGAAGTCATGAACAAGGTTTTGGTCACGATGCTTCAACGAACTGTTGGCATGCATAAGTCAAATTGGCATCTGATGTTGTTCTCTGCTTTGTGGGCCTACTCTACCTCTGTGAAGGATGCCACCGGTTTCACTCCCTTTCAGTTAGTTTACGGATTGGAGGTGACCCTTCCTATTGAGTGTGAGATTCCTTCATTAAAGATAGCCATCGAATTGTGCCCTGATACTACTCCAGTAGAAGAGCGTCTTCTTTACTTAGAGCGGCTGGACGAGACTCGTTGTCTAGCCTCCTTAGCTATTGAAGCTCAGAAGAAGCGAGTGAAAACTCACTTAGATAATACCGCTAACCCCCACTATTTCATCGAGGGAGACTTAGTACTGCTCTATGATCAAGCTAACGATAAGCTGGGGGCAGGAAAATTTGAGCCTATGTGGCATGGGCCCTACATTGTGAAAAGAGTTTTGCAAAAAGGTGCCTACGAGCTCATTGATTATAAAGGAAATCCCCTAGATAAGCCCCGAAATGGGCTTTATCTGAAAAAATACTATGCATGAGTCGAGGAATGCTCTTTTCATATATACGTGTGCTTTCAGCAAGTGTGTTGTGTGTGCATGTTTTCATATCTTTGTCTTGGTGTGTCGGTGTGATTACCGCTTATTGTGTCTTTTTGCTTCTTGGACAGATCTCTGATCGCCTTACGTTTGTTTCGCTGATGGTGCTTCCCGCAGTACACACAGCTTGTCATTTGCGGCATGGGTGATTTACGATCCTCATGGTGAGTTAGTAGACATTCAAGGGGTTTGTCTAGGTTGTACAACAAACAATGTTGCTGAATATAGTGTTGTGATTGAATTATTATCTGAGGCGATTAACCTCAACATTCGAACATTGGTTGTGAACTTGGACTCTCAGCTTTTAGTCCACCAACTCAACGGGCATTATTCTGTCAGAGATCATCGGATTTTAAGGCTGTATTTATGTGTTAAGTTATTAGAAAGGGATTTTGATTTCATTAATTATCAACATATTCCAAGACGACTAAATACGTTAACCGATGCATTAGGTAATTATGTGTTGGACAAGCATTTGCGTAACATGTAGTTCGACATAACACAAGAAGCATAAAGTACAATAAACCATAGAAGATATGTATATATATATGTGTGTGTGTGTCCAAAATGTTTGCACCCCGTGCATCATCAAAAAATAATACATGTTTGTCTAAATACATTCGAAGACAACATGTCTCTCAAAAATATGCATGAGAGGAAAAGCCTAGATATCTAGTCTCGGTGGTGCTCATGGTAGCATGTCATCGCTTGCACTAGACGCCTCAGGAGCTGGTGGATGCAAGTTGGCACCCCCACTGTGTGCCTCTAGTATGCTAGCGGGACATTCGCTAGCCGAGCGTAATCTGGGATCCCTCGAGTGATAGCCTTGAGGTTCTGAATGAGCTCCCCTCTATCACCACCCTCCTCTTGAGGATCTGCTCCTACCGCTGCTCCCCCTGTGTGTCTCCTCGCAATGGGATACATGCCAGCTAGACGCTCTGGGCTAACATCTGCATGTGCATATAAAGGTCATTAGGACAAGCATGTACTAACAAAAAAATCATAAAAACACAAAATCAAAAAATGAGGACGTACCAATCTCCTCGTCGCAGTCCTCTCCCTCCGGCAGGGGAAGGTCAGGGTCTCTGGTGAATTCTGTCCCTGCATACGGCCAGTCCTCCACCACTATCAGTTAGCGGTGAAGCCACCCGAAAAACGCAGGCCTAAAGGACATCTACTGGCCACCACCACCCCTCGGCATCAGTGCCGCCCATTGAGCCATCCTTAGCTCTCGAGGTGTTGGGTCTGCTACAAAGGCCCCTTGGCCCTGGAAGCTTGGCACACATTCCAAGAAGAACATCAACAAGATGGAACCATACCTGAACTGTTGCATCTTGCCTCGTTTGGCCTTTGTCAGCTGCCTCTTCATATTGGTTGTCACAGGTGACGCCCAATTGAAGAAGGCACTCTGTCGCTAATATCAAGTGGTTCTTCATAGCTTCGTGGGGAACTTGTGCCCCCGCAACTCGTGTGAAGGTGAATAGCAATGCTCTCAGTGTCAGGTCCTGAATGGTGGGGATATCCACCTTCGAACTACCCTGCCCGTATTTTGCCTCCGGGCAAACTTGAGCCTTCACCTCTTCCATCTTCTCTCCAAATGGCCTGATCCTAGTCAATCGAGGCACCGGCCCTCATCACGACAATCCATTCAGGAAATAGACATTAGATACATCTAACTCCAGCACTTGATCCCGTATCCGGAACACTTGTTCCTCTACGTCCCACAAGTTGATCAAATATTGCAAGAGCTCTGGCTGAGATCGTAAATAGGATAACATGAAATATTTTTTGAGCCCACATGCTCTGAGAGCTTCCATGCAATCCTCATCCACTAAGGCCAATGTGTCCACTTGGTCATGTTCCCGTTCCTTCCATACAATCACCATTTTTGTGGATTGCCCTGCAAACACAAGCTAAAATAATGAATTAGACTCTCAAGTAACTTGAAATTGCAGGTAAAAAGGGTTTGAATTTGTTAAAACTTGCCAAAAAATACGCGCAGCCGTTGGCACGAATGTTTCTAAAATAGTTGCGCCCATGGGCGTGCGCCCTATGGGAAAATTTCCCCATTGTCACAGGTCCGTGCCCGAAGCCCGCGCCAATGGGTGCAACCCCTAAATTGAAAATCCTCCCCATAGGGGATGAAAATGCAACTAAAAACAAATTCTAAATGGATGGAAATGGAGCTAAGGACAAGACCTCTTACTTGACACTGACGGTGCTCGAAATAGTCCACTGGATTTGTCGCAATCACCAACTGAAGGTTGCACTTCAAAAGCCCTAATGTCGCTCTCCAAAGGTAAAAAGCAAAAAGTAATTTTTTATTTACCATTTTCACCATTTTATAACTTTTTGACCCCTAAATAGATTTTAAAAAGTCATTTTATGAGTATTTTTATGAATATTTGTGTTGAAAATGGATTTTACGCTAATTTCTTGTGCAGCGACAGGTGTTTATGCAACTTTGGTGGCGAAACGAGTTGTATTTTATACTTTTTCGGACTCGGTAAATACACGAAAAAGTCACTTTGGAGTCATCTTTTTCTCTTTTCTGACTCTCTAAACGTGAAAAGAATGCCGAGTTGGTCCTCTTGACTTGTTAAATGGACATGAGAGGCGATCGTCTTTAAACCCTTTTCCGACTATTTAAAAACGAAAAGATTGTCGAACCCTTGTCGTTTCCGGTTCGTTAATGGTTACGAAGCGACGTGGTTTTGATCACTTTTTTACTTTTTCAGATCAGAGTCACTACTTATGAAAAGTACTCCTCGGTCGAAATGATCGGGTGGTTCTTTCAAGCATTGTTTTATACTTTTTCGGGCTCGAGAGACACAACTTTACGAAAAAGGACACCCCTGGAGTTTCCTTTTCACTGTCTTTTCAAACTCTCTAAATGTGAAAAGACGTCGATTTCTTCCTTTGTCAGACTCGTTAAAACTTAATGACATCGGATTCCATCGAAATGACGCCTCTCAAGCATATGCTATCCCCGTCAAGCTTCTCATCCAAAAAATAACCGGGGTACTCGCCAGAAATGGTGGGGGAATAAAGGAACCGTAATCATCATCGTGTCAGCAGTATGTCGCTCTTGAACATGGCACTCATTTGCATTCGTTTCTGGGTGGGGACATCTCATCTTGTTTTACACTTGCTTCCATGGGTTTGGGTTATCCTGTTTGACCATTCATCTGCTCATCGCCTTGTCACCATGACCCTTGATCATTTGATGTCAAATACTGCCAAGTCCACTGTCATGCCGCCTATATGTTCAAGAGAAGTTGACCTCTGCAGAATACTCAACCTCCCTCTGATACCTCACACAAAACATTTTATCCTTCTATGTCTCGTGTCGATGATGCGGGAAGCATTATGGCCCACCTTCGATCAAGGTCACTTCCTGTCGACTTGAGCTCATTATCCAGGAAGTTGACTTAGAGACTCCCTTTAGGTAACTTGGAGCCTGCATGCCTCAATGGCATGTTCTTCGTGTTCGACGCGAGGTTTTCATCATTGGCCTCCAATCGGATGATTCTACGGGTGTTCGACACCGCCTCACTGATTCACACGTCGTGGATTGTACCTACAGTACCTTGAGGACCATTGCTATTATTGGTGGTACCTCTCGCATCTGTTAACAGTTTTCATCATTGACTGGTAATCAGACGATGTTCTCGCATGTTTGACTTCGACTCCTATATTCACATGCTTGAACTTGTACTTTGTTTGGGTCGAGTTGGAGTGCAAGACCCTGGATTTTGTCTGTTGAGATCCAGATTGCATTTTTTGGATTATTATAATCACTACATGACTCATTCACTGGATGGCTACGACCATGCCTGAGTCTATTTCATTGATCCTCATCAGATGGTTGCGTCCATACCTGGGATCCAGATTTTTATGTACTCTGCTATGGATGGCTGCGCCCATACCATGTACATCATGTATTTGAGATATTAGTTGTACTTCGTGTAGGTTCTCCGACGACTGTGTTTTCAGTCGACCATGTTCTTGTAAAGCACTTCACCCCTCTTTCTCTTGGGCTTCATGCTTTAGGGGGTATCTGTTACACAGTATTTTGTCGCCGTCCCTGTTACCCCTTCTCCTGTACATTTGAGGACCTATTCTAGGACCTGTGAGAAGTGACATAACTTGAAAACATTTGCATTGTATCCCCTAGAGTATGTACTTCATATGCCCTGAAGACACCTTCTGCAAAATACCAAAAAATATAGCCCTTTCTCCATTGGCGTTGTTCCACAGTGTATCACTCGCGCCAATGGGGGAAATCCTCCAAAGAGGGAGCGCCAGCTGGTGCTCTGTGTCAGAGTCACACTAGTGCCAACCCAGTTGGGTAAAGTTTTCGGCAAACAAACTTTCGAAGGTTCCTTCTAACCTATCCATGAATTGATTCCAGTTTGAGTTAGTTCAGTTGGGCTTCAAATCTCCCCAGGAGGGAAGTAGTTCTCCACCTCTCATGGAAGCTTCCTAATGATAAGGACAATCCCATGAATCAGGTGGATGGCCTTATCTACTCCTCCTACCTCTATATAAGCTTGTTATTTTCCCTTTGACAAGCTAGTTAGTAATTATTCTTTTGAAGCTCCCAAATCTAAGTCCCAAAGTCCGAGAATTGCTAAGCTCATGTTACAAGAGGCCTTGTTCATCCCTATAAGGCTACATATTTAAGGAGGAGATCTATGTCCAAGTAATGAAGGAGAGAGAGGCTTGTTCCCATCCCCTACAAGCTTTGCAAGGCATGTGTTGTTGATCACCTAACCAAAGGAGGATTTGACGTCAGAACTTGGTTGTATTCTCTTTTGTTTATCAATAATAATAGACGACTATCATTATGGTTCCACTCATGTGTCTTTTATTATGATGTTTGAGTTGTATCCTTTCTGACTGATACATAGTTGCATTTCTTGGATTTTATGCTTGTATTTGTCTTGTTCTTTGCATGTGCAGGTGTCT
>APFE030179312.1:190522-207015 GCA_000404065.3 Pinus taeda
TATTTGTCTTGTTCTTTGCATGTGCAGGTGTCTATTCACGAGGATCATGAGGATTGTGACCAGCTGAAGTGAAAGAACGGAAGCGATGACTCTTCTATGAATACTAGTGTTGGATTCGAGGTAGGCTGTCATCATTGGCCTTTACTTTGCAATTAGGGACCTGCGTGTTAGCGTTTTTTGATTGTTGCTAGACCCCATTTAGGCTAGTGGGATCGCCTCTGTCCACAGAGGGGATTTACCTCCACAACAGTAAGAATGAATTTCTTCGAGGGAAAATTGTGCCCCTAAGGTGATATTTTCTTTGATCCTTGGTTTATTTGAAATGTTGATTTTGATGGTAGTGGAGATGTTAGCCACATTTCCTTCTTCGAAAGCATCTGGTGTGGGAATAAAATTTCTAAACTAATTGACTTCATCATGAATGCAGTATTTAGACTCCACGACATATTGATCATGGGTTTTCTACAGAAGGAAGTACACACGATGGTTCATATCATCCCAATGATAATCAGGGGTGGTCATAACTTCCATGGTGTCTTCATCAAAATAAAAGATGGGAGGATTGGAGGAAGAGAGACCACATTAGGAAGATGAGCTACTTGAGGAATCTTTAATGAGAGACAAGGTTCACATGAACATCATCAATGCTGGGATACGGTTTACTATTAGATGTAACATCTACCGATCTTGAAACTGAAGTGCTCGCCGAAGAAGGTTTTAATGAATGACAAGTGAAAACGTCAAGAGAGTCCCAATAGATTGATACCATAAATGAAAATAGGTAAAGAATAGGGGTGGTACTATCTATCATCTCAACATTAGGAGGAGGGATCACGATGGGTGGTTGAGAGACCTACTATTCTGGCATATCAGTGGGACAATAACCTACATGTAGAGTAGAGGTGGAATCACTACGAGCAACTTCTAACTCGTGAAGCACTTGAAGTGTATCACAAAAGGCTTTGAGGTGGGGACAATGATGAGAATAATGGTCATAGTTATCACACAAAGCACAATGGTTGTTCATGCGTAAAGACATGTTCTTCTTGGTTTAATCGAGTAAGGTGACGTGGACCTCAAGAATGTTAGAGTCAGGAAAGGTATCAGAGACCATATTCTTGGTATGAGGGAGATTAGGACAATTATTGGTAGCATGTACAACAACATCACACAAAGCACATGGAGGAGTGGGCTTTGGTGTCTTACGAGGATATGGACTTGGTTGGGGTGCCTTGTCTTTGGTTCCCTTTTTTTGGGCTTCCCCCCCTCACCAGATGCTTTTGCAACATGAATGGCTTCCTATTGAGGTTGTTGTGGAACTAAAGTAAAGGAAATGGTAGGAAAAACAGGTTGAACCAAGGTCAAAGCGGTATAATGTTTGAGTTGATTAGGAGGAGTGTTTGTGGGAGGATCAATGTACCAGATGAGGATCCCCAAGGTGATGTTAGGTAAACTCAATGTAGCCATGACTGGTGTAGAAAATATTCGTAGTGGAAGGAATAAGAAGGGCATTTGACCGAAAGGGTAATGAACCTCGGGAACTACTCTTGGATGGTTAAGATCTGGGGGAATGATTCCAAGCTGGAAAGGAATAAGAGAGATATCAACAGAAGGAAATGAACCTTGAGGAATAATACCTCAAGGCTGGGTTGAGTTTGGCGCAGTAGGTTGCGGAGGTGCTAACTGTTGTGAAGGTGTACTAGACCACTCTTGGGTAGCCCGTAACACTTGAAGCATGAAAACACTAGAAGAGCTAGGATATAATTGGGTAAAAAATGGACCATAATAAGCACCAAACAACGTAGAATATTTGTAGACTCCATGTGAAACATTGGTGAGGGATGAGATAGTCTTATTTCCAGTCATCGATGATATAGTAGACTGAGGGCACGTATGAGACTTAGGATCATAGTAAGTCAACTGATCGATAATGATGATCTTTCCATTATTAGGAAATAACATCTTGCGAGAGACCGCAAATGTGACAACAGACATGGCATATGTGTAACTATGACCCAAGAGAATGCTATAAGCTAATGGGGCATCAATGCCATCGATGTCAATGGAGAATGTCTTGCTGACAATAATAATTGGAAATTTGGATATAAGCTGAGGGGCTACAAGGTATGACCGTCCCAAGCATGAAGAGTGATGGTGGATAGGGACAAGTCAGGTGAACCATGTTGCTTCCAAACACTAGTAGCAATCACACACGTGGAGGAAAATTTGTTTATGTTACACCATTGAACAATAGCATTTATTATGGAGACTGGTATGTTAAAGGAAATAGATGAAGGAAGGGGGGGATGTCCCTCTTTGTCAACGTCAAAGATAATCATACAATCATTAGAAGGATCCACAACACCCAAAGTAGATAGCATAACTTTCCATTGGGATGGGCATGTATAGAGGACTTCCAACATGGACATGGTAGTAGGAGACTGCACCAAGTCATCTACTATGCTATAGGTATGGGCATCTTTTGAAGAAGCAGAATTTCAACAAAATGGACCTTTGGGGATCTTAGGGACAACCTCTACCTTAGGCAGAGGGATATGTAAGGTACCATTTGATGACGACAGAGGCTCGATGGAAAATTGAGGTTGGGAATCCGTTGTTGACTTTGTAGGAGGTTTGTCATATTAGTGTGACCGATTTTGAAGGTTGACTTATTCGGTATTGACTTCATCAGATTTCATCATAAGGATATGGTAATCATTGTGACTAGATTGTGAAGGATTGGGAGATGCATGACCTTGTCTAGGTTGATCAATGATATATCCTCGATGAATAAAAGGATTGGTAAACACAACTAGTTGAGATGAAGAAAGAGGAGGAGGAGGTGGAGCAATGGGTTGAGGTCCTTTAAAAGTAGTTTCTTGAGCTTCCCATACTTGGCACATATAAGGTAAAATGGGTCACTCATGAGTATAATTTCCAAATGCACCACAACGGGCACAATGTTTGTTTGTATGAAGAGCCTTATTTTGCTTGGGTCGTTCGCCCTATTGCTGGGTTATGGGATTAGGATGGTTTCCCTAAGGGGAATTAGGTGGTGGACCATGGTTACCATGGTTAGCTTGAGATTTCTAGTTCCTTTCACCTTTATCGTTGTTTCATTTCTTAGGTTTGGGGGGATTGGTTGTGCTTTGTTGAGCATACACTTGACATTGAGGAGGAGGTTTCTGTTGTGGTAGAGGTGGAGGATGTATGGGGGGATGGGGAGATGGTTTTGGAAGGGATGGAGCATTAATTAGTGCATACAAATAGTAAGGAGAGTGGGCAACATTAGAATAAATAGGTGGATAAACAATTGGCCCTGCAGATGGGGATATGCATATGACGTGCTTGGACCTGAGTAAGTGTTTCCAAGTGAAGTATTGGGAGGGGGATAGGTGTAGGAGGAATTGGTCCCCCCTGGGGGTGACCATAACTCATCGAAGATGGAACATATGGTGGAGGTTGAGGGTGTGAAATGGATCGAATGATACCATCAGTGACATGAGATGCGCCCGATGAATTAGCAGCATTAGGTCGAGGCAGATCAAGATTGACAATATAAACATATCCTGATTGTGCATAGATCAAGTCATATTTCAAAGCTACTTGGAGCACATCTTCCTTAGACTGGGGGAAGTTGAAGGTGACATATTTACCAATGGGGGCCAAAAGTGATCTAAGGAACCAATCCATGTAGACATGATCTTCAAATTTAGGAGCTTTACATATGCTCCTCCTTTTATACCATTCTTGAACATGGACAAATAGGAGGGTGGTAGAAGTTTGATAGAAAGAGGTCAAGAGTTCGGTACCAGTTTCATATCAAAGGGCTAGCTGGAAGTATGAAAGAAAGGTTTTGATTAGATTCGCAAAGGTGGAATGAGAGGCATGCAGTTGGTCCACATACCATTTGGTGGCAACTCTCGTAAGGGTGAGTTGGAACAAACAAAGAAGAATGGAGTCTTCAATGATGGAATTAGATGAACACCACATATGAAAGTAGTAAACATGATTTGTGGGGTCTTATCCAAGATTACCTTTGAACTTGGGGATGTCGGAAGGAAGCTTGGTAGGCATAACAAGCCAACTAGGGTCATGGAGAAGACGGTCGTTGATGAACTGGATGAAATAATGGAGGCTAAAACCATCCATAAAAGGAAGAAATGGAGTAGGAGTGACCATACCAGTAGAGGTTCTTCTTGTGGGTTTACCATCGTTACCGCCTTGGTTGCCAACTAGGATTCCCACACCCACGTTGGTTCCTGACATGGTGGCGATATGAGGTTGGAAAGATGCAAAATAAAAGGGAGAACTAGAAGAATCGACAAAACCAAAGTTAGAATGAGGACCCAATGGAGGACTAGGGGGATGAACTCTAAATTGACGAGGAGGAGTAAGAGCTCCTAATGGAAATTGGGGGCGAATGCCACAAAGTCTCCATAAAAAATGCCCGGGGGGCACAATGATGTCAAGACAAAGATGACTCAATAGAATAAAATTGGATGAAAGGAGAAAAAGAGAAACAAACAACAAAAAAATACCTAGTGCAGTGGTGCCAAGTTTAAACTAACTATATTAATATGTTACTCTAATTCAAGCAAATGCATCTTATCAAAAAAATGATCTCTAAGCTATAGGTGATCTAAATCCTCAAACAAGTCATAAATCTATTGTTTCATGTGGCCTTCCAAAAGACTTCTTACTTGACAAAATCAGATCCCCGTAAGTAGTGATTTCTAGATAAAGGTGGGGTAGAAAACCAACTACTGCGCACAACCAGTCCTATAAGGTGTTTTTGTAAGAGTGGTCACTATCGTTACCTTCGTCCAATAAGGGTGGTTAAGTCTTGAGCTTCTTGGTGATCAACCACCTCATGGGATTCCCTACCATGAGTTGGGTAGCCCCAAGGAGAATCACTCACAAGATGACCTAGCCTAACCCCTTTTGAATCAAGTTTCTAATGCACTCTGGCTTTGGACCGTGGGATGGTGAAGAATTTTAAGCTCCTTAATATGTCAAATTCTATGTCTCAATGTAAGCAATCTATGAGTGTTATTGGAAGCCTATACCACTGATCCTTCACCTAATTACATAGATTGTTTGGCTTTGGTTCCAAAGTGGGCTTAATCTATGTGTGTTGAATTATTAAGGTATAGTGTTTCAAGTCTTGTCTTGGTGGTGTTAACCAATCTTATGTTCGCTTAGGGTGTGAGTGAGTGAAAATAATGTATCAAGTGGATGAGTTAATTGAGCATGTTTTATGATGCCATATGTCACTGAAAAATAAAGTGCTGGAAAACTGTAAACAATGTTGAAAATACACAAAAAAAAACAAAAAATCAAGCACACAAACCCCACCCAAGAAGGCTATCAAGAAAATAAGCGAGATAAGGAAAACAAGCTACTCAAAGACACATAAATGGCCAAAGGATCTAATGTGTGAGGGACTATGATCTAAGGGCACTAATTTGCTGTAAATGGTCCAGACAAACAACAAAAATTAGAAGTGAAAAATGCTGCAAAGGATAGGAAAGAAGCTCTTAAACCTAGGACACATAAGGGGGTCCTAAGGGGAAAATCCAAGACTAAAATCTAAAAGGATTTAAATGGTGAAGAAACCTATCCTAGAGGGCTGTACAAAAGTGGACTAGACCCTCAAAATCAGTGGCTGAAAATGTTATACCGTAGACTCAACTCAACAAATCTCTTCCTAAAAAAGTGTAGGCGTACTCTAAACCCTAGGAGGATTTTTCGTTCCTCAAAGGTAAAAAAGTAAGAGAATATATGCCTAGGGGTAGACTCAAAAGAGAAAAGAAACCCTTCCCAGTCCACACATAGCACGGTTGGAAATTTTGAGAAAATTATGGAAACATTTATGAAAATGTGCAAAATGTAGGTTTTGACCTAGAAAGAGTGCAGCACGTAGGCAACTAGGCCAAAAGTACATTCTAGAACATAGATAAGGGGCTGAAAAGTGTGTTTTTCTCATGGGACTCTCGGCTAGTAGATATCACGTAGATGGTGCCATCTCTTGCTTGGATGGTACCTGTAATCTGTGGAAACAACCAAAAAACCAACAAAATCCAAAAAATTGACAGAAAAAGAAAGGAGAGCTAAAGATAGAAATTGAGAGGCTAAAAATAGTTGAAGAAAATACTTAAAACCACTTAAACGATAGTCACCAAGGATCTGAATTACTACACTAGTGGAGTCGCCATTTATTGATGACCATATAGTTAAAGACCCAGTGGAGTCACCATTTGTTAGTATGAAAATTTTTAGCGTGTGTACAAAAAATAATTCACTTAATTCACTGGTGACAAGTCACCCTAAGAACAATATGTGTTTGTTCAAGCTTCATATACGCAATAATAAAATGAGAAAACCATACAACAAATAGATCATATGTAATCCAAAATAGATAAAAACAAGAAATATCCATTGTAATAACCTAATAGATGAAGACTTTTAAAATGACTAATATTTTATTAAAAACACTTGGTGAAGGAGATATACAACAAGGGTCTACAAATCCCCCTCTGTGGGATGGGTCCTTTGATGTCCTTCTACTTCAAAAATCCGTTTCTCTCTCTCAATATGTGAAAAACACAAAACAAGAGTAAAACTCAAATGCGAGCTCCAATGTGAAGTGATGATAGTGGTGACGATGATAGTGATCATGGTGAAGAATGAATGGAAAACCCTATTATTTATAACAAAGTATTGGGTTGATCTCGAAAATGGAAAATAATAAAATAATATTGACCAAATCAAGATCTCACTATTAGGAATACTTTATTATATTTTTTGGAGAGGGAAAAGATATTCAAAATGGTCAAATATCTTTATTTAGAAATAATTAACAAATAAAAATATTTAATTAACTATTTCAAAAAAGATAAGAAAGGTGTTAAATTGGAAATAATTATAATAGTGATTTAACAATATTCCAAAAATAGAATTAAGGAATAAAAATTAAATAGTGATTTATTTAATTATTCCTAGGTGATTTGGTCGATTGTGACAAGGAATAATTATAAAATAATGATTTAATAATTATTCCTAAAGAAAATTGAATAAATAATGATTTATTCAATTATTCTCATAGGGTATTTTAATTTTAATCATAAATAATTTAATAAAATTGGTTTACTAAATTATTTCCCATGGTGAAAGTGATTTTACTATGTAAACTTAATCCTACATGGTGTATTTCGATCCACCTAGTTAGAAATGGCTAGGTGATCATTTTTTAGGTGATACCATCTTGGTTTCAAGAATATTTTTTGGAGTAGTTTAATATTGAAGCAAACATTCCTCAATTTGTTGGAGCAACAACGAAGTCAACATTGATTTGGTTGTTCGACTATTGGAACGAGGGAGGTTTTATCCAAGATTATCCGAATCCTATATTATTCTCTACTGAATAGGTCCAACCACGTGAAGGTGGAAGCTCTTATGGCCCCTCCCTACCCCCCACATCACTCTCCATTCCCTAGTACCCAATATAACTACTATAAAAGAAATTGATAGGAACATTTGAAGATTCATGCATACACACTAGCATAACAAAAAATTGATAAAGAAACATATTTATTGACATTCATCCTCTGACAACTTCTAAGCAAGTATATTTCATAATTTTTTAACATGAGCACAAAAAGCATGCAAGAACAAATTAAAAAATATTTATACATCAAATGTCTTTTTAAACATAAAAATATTATACAAAAATCTCTTTCATACAATACATTATAACATTGTACATCATCAATTTTTTTTCATCCTCTTATTATGACCAATATAATTCTTAAGTTTTTCATTCGTTTATGCATTTTCATCTTCTAGCTAGGGATGTTCTGATGATGATTATAATTGGCTCCTCGGATGCATTACACCCCTGGTCGTGATGGTCTCACAAAGTCGAAGGTATTTTGGGGGAGCATCACCTACAAAAAATATTAAATTTATATGGTTACTTGTTTAATATCAATGAAGTAGTTTTTTAATAATATAAAATACCTTTGCAATGTAATTATTTACCTTGTGCACTAGTCGACACTATTACAATGACTACCTCATGGTCCTCTTTTGGTTGAGGATCCTCATGTATAGTATGCTCTGCCATTCAAACCACAAAATTAATAAGTAAAAAATCTTAAATGAATAAGTAAAAAATATTAGAAGTGTATAATTTACAAGTATAGAATTTTAAGTATATGATTAATATACAACCTTATTACCATTGTGGGCCTCATCTTGGGGTTGCACCCCAATGTCATGGGGTTCCTTTGGAGCACCAAAATATTATGGCTGGGGCGCACTATCAGAGGACTAATGATAAATAGTCATGTGATCATTGATATTTGTACTACCCCTTGATAATTAAAGCAAAGCAACACATTAGATTTAGTAAGCAAAGTCTTTCAGTAGAAATCACATAGGAGAAATTTTTGGCCAAAAATTTCTCTTATGTGATTTTTATTGAAAGACTTTGCTTAATTCATTATGGATCACAGTAGCTTGAATATAGACATTAGATTTATATCAAGCAATATTGTATTTTATAATTAACAAAAGTTTAATGTGGATTGATTTTTATTTACCTTCCCCTTCAAATTGTATTTTGGGGTTTTTTGCATGCTTTTTAGGCGTTAAAATATGCCTTTAAATCTAAACTTGAAACCAATCTCGAAGTCTCCCCTCATGGCTTCAGTTCTGAATACATCACTTGCATTGCATAAGACTATTTATTTTTGTTATTTTCTAGCGTAATTACCATAATGTTGGAAGGCGACATAACAAATAATATTGTTAAGAAGTTTTGGGTACTTACAATTCATGCTTGTAAAATTAAATAGTTGCCCTAGCCCAATTTGTGTTTCGCATGCTTCTCAAGACTTTCCTTGGTTGCCTTCGAAGTGTCGAGGACATGGGGGCTTCACTCAATTAACCTCTAACATAATACGTGCATTCATGACATACTAAACAATACCCTTAATTTGACTACATATTGGAAAATAGCTTTGAAAATAACTTTATCTAACCCCTTAACAATATGAACCCAATACAACTTCCCAATTTAGAAAGCCCCTACTTTCACTAGATATTGTAGGTATCCATTTTTTCATTATTTTTTATACCCCTCTATATTTATATCCATTTATTTTCATTATCAATGGTAAACAAATTTTGCACCTAGAAAGAATAACATAAATACTAGGTAGCTGAAAACTTGAAAGTTTCAATAAAAAAAAAGGCAGATATAAATCTGCTGATTTAGAAATACATACTGTGGAAAATTTGAATGGAAAATACATAGATTTGAACTCTCAATTGCATTTATCTTCTATTGAATACTGAAAAAGGTACATTACAACAATTCAAAATAAAACTTCGATAACCAACACAATGTCACACCTTTCATCTCGTTTATAGAATAAGAAGAGGAGATAAAGTACAATGAATATGGACACATGCAAAATCCTATCTAGTTGGAATTTTTCAAATCATAGCCCTAACCTAATCACCTAGTGCACCATAGTTGCATGGTAAGAGTGACAAGTAAGCATGTCTCCATCAAAATATGAATTGGAGCATGCATCCCTTCCTTGAGATCTGTGTACTCTACCTAAGATGGGAATTTATCATGCATAAGTATCCTAACCAAGTAAGGATATGCACCATCTTAGTAATAATAGATAATGAAAGCTAAAAATAACAAAAGAAAATCTCTAATAATAGAAAAAATCTATCCAAAACTAAAATTGCTAAATTTTAAACAACATCTAAACTGGAATTAATTGAAGGTGTGACATGTATGCCTTTAGCATGCATGCAACCTCTTCCAAACAATAGTCTATTTCACTATCTCCTATGGCATGCATGTGCCCTCTACTAATTAGCAATAGTCAATATCACTATCTCCTTCACTTTCATTCAACATGCTCATCACTAATGTAAGGAAAGGGTGAAGGTGCCATATCTGTTGTCTTCTCTATAGCCCCATCATTGGGAGGAGCACTAGCTTAGCAACAGGTAAAAAATATTAACACACATTGGACATAGATCATAGAGGTATTAGTAATGCAATGCATGTTTGTTCTAGAGAAAGGTTGCTTGTGAACGGGAGTAGAAGCAGGAAGAGAGAGAAGAAGCGGGAAGTGGGAGTGGAATTAGGAATGAGGAGTGACATTTTCAAAAGCTCCCAGGTTGGGAGCAATTTTTGGAGTAAATTTTATATAATATATATTTTTATGCACATATGCCAACAAAATCTTGTAGAATGATGAATTTGTGATAAAAAATATAAAATCATTGATTAAATCATATAACATCATTCATCTAGTAGTTATAATCTTCATCAACCATAGGTCCACAAATTAAAATTTCTCATTTATATAGAATGTAAGGGTGCACAAAACCAAAATAACATCGAGTGCAATCCATCTCTTAACTAAAAATACATCAAAAAATATGCTTTGGATGGCCTCTAGCACCCAAAAAATTCATGCTACAATAAATACCTACTATCATCAAAATCATTGCCTATATTGGGATATTTGTCATTAATATCACCCTCTAAGAATTAATAGAAGATAGAAAAAATGTAGCATGTCAAATCAAGATTTTGTTTGAGTGATAGGTACATTTTTTAGCAGGGTCGAGATAGAGGAGTTTGACAACCAATGTCACTAACATCAAGATACATAGAGGGCTTTGTTCTCTTGATTAAATATGAGTTCCATACCCTAGTACATGACAAAATCTAATGGAAACATTGTAATCTCCCCAGTCCTGAAATCCTAAAAAACTAATAAGTCTGTTGGGTTTTGAGTGAAATCTAAAATTCTACTTTCTCCATATGAAATCTAATGAGGTCGGAACCACTCTCAAACATCTTGAGTCATTGCATGGTAGTGTTAAAAATTTAAGTAAAAGGATGAATATGAAAGATAAAGGAGAATGTCACTTTACTTTAAGAATTTAACATTACCATAAATTCCATGTCAATACTAGGGCCATACGTTTGAATATTAGGTTACTATGGACCTAATATTACCATATTTTTTCGTTTCTCCTTCCAATCTTGATAGTCCCACAATCCTCCTGAAACTCTATTTCTCCAGCCTACTTGTTTTTTACCTTCATATGTCCAATGTATTATATAAACAATACCTTATAATACACATGCTATGGTCACCTCTATCATCACCTGATCCAAATCCTAGCTATGTGTTTGTCTTAGGGATCATGTGCTCATTGGTCATAACCAATGGTGTGGACCCAATGTTAGTACTAGGATCATGATCACTCAAAGGTGGAGTATTGAATAATTACCTCAAATATCTATGTTGGGTTCTAGTGCTATCTAGATGATCATGTCACATCTTCTTAATTCAACTAGTACCAACACCAAGCTGAGGATCATGAGTTGACTATTGTGGGGGCTGGAGTTCCTCCAAATAACTCTACATAAGAAAGATTTTTTTTTTTTGATTATATAATGTTAAAGTTTTTCTTCCGAGGAAAAATGAAAATTTTTATTAAGTCAATAAAAAGCTACATTTGTAGATGCAATTAAGCATTCTTGTAAACTGTGAGTCCACAATGAAGCAGAAATTTACACAAGGATACTGAGTATAAATAAGTAATACTACTCAGATGAACAAACAAAACAATCAATATGGGCCTACCAATTATTGGAGAAAATGACCCTTAGAGAAACCTGTTGTTTAAAAACAACTGTATCTAGTAAAACCATACATAAAAAAACGTCTGTGGTGTAAAAAACTGTAAAAAAACCAGCCGAAATGATAAATACATAAAAAAGAATATAGTGTAAAAGTAACTGTTAAATAAAAGAGATCATCTATTGTAGGGATGTTCATTTGAAACATGGATCCTCCCCTCCTCTATTTCTATTATGTGCCAGTCACCCAAATCCTGTTGCAAACACTCCTTAGAAAGGAGGTCTCCCTCTGTGTTCCGCTCCCTGTATATGTGGTAAACATTTATAGAATCAAAACCCATTTTTAATTGAAAAAAATCTTCCACAAGTGGAATCACAATGTGATTTTGACATCTCTACACTTCATTAAACCAATTTATAACATTTAAAGTGTCACCAAAGATTTGAACTGATTCAATCCCCAATTGTTAAAGCGAACACAATAATTATTTCAAAGATTGGAGTTCTACAAAATCATTTGTTCTAGAGTTGTTGACAATGCTGGACCGGCCAACATATCAAGGGATCTCCCCGATAAGAAGTCCCAATTAGACCTTAGACCGTTTGGTGTAGGAGTCCTAGTAGTGGGTTGTATGGTAATGCATTGACCATGATTTCACACAGAGGCAAGTAAGATAACTCTATTGGTAGAAAGGGTGTGACAAGTACAGTAAGCCAAGGAAGGTGCATGAGAGGTTCTAACACATGGGGGTTGAGATGAGTGCACCCCTTGGAAACTTGTGATAACACACAGTTAAGAAGGGAACACACGAGTGAAGATGCATCACAACATGGAAGGCAAGTTAGCAAGTAATCCAAAGTGATGGTTAAACCAACAACACATTTAAGAAAGATTCATACATACATACACAGATAACTATACATGCATGCGTAAATAAACTGATACATATATCATTTAGAGTAACCTAGATAGCATAGAATACAATACAACATATGCATGAAATGTGCTAGCTCTTGTTATATCAAAAAGTGTAAGTTCCAATCATACAATATATCCATGCCCAACCACTAGTTCCAATAGTGGAATGTTACAACCACAACCACTTGCTCCTCCAAAGAGATGTACTAGCTTTGCGTATTGGAGAAGCCAAGGCTCATTACAATACTATCCAAGCTCTCTCCAAGACAGTCTTATTGGAAGATTGGCTGACCAAAAGCATATTCAATGAGTTATGAGGGACTATTTATAGGGAAGGGTGGGGTGGCCCTTGACATTCCCCTTTGTGATAGTTCAAGTACCCTCATGACTCTTCATCTACTCTATGATTGTTATATCCAACTATCGACACTTGCCTTACACTTGACAAGACATTACATTACATTGCACATGTAACCATGTGAGAGAAATGGCTTGAGAAAGCCATGCTAGAAATCACTGTCACTTAGACAACCATGGAAGTCCAACTCCTTAACATCTTTGCATTGATCAAAAGTAACATACTGATGCTAAGATCGGTAGTCCATGATGGTGTCCATGTGCTCCAAGGTGACATCTTTCTGGAACTTGACTCTTGCCTCCATAGAATCTGGGTACACTTCTCAGGCTCCTATGTCCTACTTGTCTATAAGCATGCACATCATTGTATTTAATGCGGCTAGACTAACAACATACTTGTGCATGGTGTCTGTATTGATGGGCAAGTCTAGGCTGGTGGCAATGCGCATCAACTTGTCAAAGTACGAGTCAAGCTATAGTTGGACCTGTGCCTTTCTCTTTGCCTAGGTGAGAGTCCCAATAGATGGGATTGCATGTGCACACACCACAACATCCATACTCCTGAATACACGTGCATGGGAAGCCTGTATACTAGTGATGAGCTGCGGGAGCTCTTGATAGTTTCAGATCTGACTCCGCATACATGCCTTCAGCTCGACCGCACTGGCCTTCATCATCTTAGGCAAGTGAAGTGGGGCTCCCTTGTATCTCATTGTCAATGTTTGAATGTAATCAACAACAACATGAAAGTTTGTCAAGATACGTGTTCTCCTAGCACATCGTTGCTGCCATCCATTGAGGTGGATGACTTCCTTATGCACGATGCCAAAATTGGAGTAAAATTCTTGCATAGTTGTGTCAAGGGACAACATTTCATCTATTATTGACTTCTTCAGTTTAGCTTGAGTGGACCCTATCACCAACTCTCCTCCTTGCTTGGTTGTTTGAAGTTCCTTAACTATTCGCTCATTTTTAGCTATCAAAAAGTGAACACTTGAGTTAGTGGCTTCGACATACACTCTAGTTGCATCGGTTAAGGTTGTTAGATGTTTGACGTCAGACATGATCACTCATTCCTCAACTTGTGTAGGAGATGTATGATCATCCAGAGTTGACACTCTATGAGTCTGGAAAACTCTATGTTGAGACTCTGGTCGAATGCGATGTTGTGCATCTCTCCTTCCAGCTGATCTCTGAGGATCTTAGTGCCTCCTCGGTCACTTGAGGCTTGCTCATCATCTGGATGTGGTGAAGCAGGTAAGCCAACCTCTTGGTTATGAGGCATAAGGTTGATGTCCTATTCCAATTCACGTTGCTCCATATCCATATCCAACTATTGAATTTCTTTCTATATCTCATGAGTGAAGTCCTGCTCCTATGATGGTTCACCCTATCTACCTGCTACTAGCTATTATGATGAATCCACTACCTATACGGGCACTGTTTCATCCGTTTGCACATGTTTTTCCCCCTAGTTTACCTGTTCTTGTTGTGCTTCCTTCTCCTGTTTGCGTAATGCTTGTTCCTTCTGGAGTTTCTCCTTCAACTCATGCAACTCCTTCTCTATTTCCTCCATTCTTCTCTTCTCCTTTTGCCTTTACACAATTCATTTGTTGCGCTATTGCCTCTTTGTCTCTATAGCCAAAGCTGCTTTCTCCACAAGTGGATCTACTCAGAACTTACAACTTTTATCTTCCTCCATGCGATCGACAATCTTCCTCTTGCCCTTGTTGCGCACTTGTATGATTTCCTCTGCTGTTTTTGCTATTGGTGCTGGTGCTCTCCAGGATGCTGTTTCATGTTGCTTCACTAACCACTCCACAATGAAGCCAAACTATTCATTGAGTTTGGAGAAACTATAGCAATATCTCCATGGGTCCTCCTCGACCCAATGAAATGCCCCGTGGATCCAATTGAACTATAGTCTCGTGTAGTGATCTTTCACGATACAATGTGGGTCATACAGATTGTAACTTTGGAGGTTGAATGGGTATTTATTCATCTGTTCTGCTTCGACATCCACTTGCTTGAAACTTTGGATCTCATATAACCTAATCTGCAATAGAAGAGCGGGCCAAGGTGCCTTCTTCTTCCATGTAGTCTAACTGTCAATCCTGCCGAGATGTGATACACTGGTAGAACCCCAGCTCTCTGAATGGACCTTGTTCGTGAAAAGAAAGTCTAACACCTCCAGAAGTATTGTTCAATTCTGAGTTTGTATTGGTTTCACACTAGCTGGATTGTAAGATGTAGCATCTACCAAGCTCTTGGTTGGTTGACACACATTCCAAGCCAAGGAAACATAGTTGTTTCGATTGGGGTTGAGGGGTATATTGGTGTACAAGCAATATAGTCGTCAGAGTCTTAGTTTCATCTCTAGTGTTGCTCTGCTCCATAGGCTTGGACAGTACCCCGACGGAGTCACATAGGAACGCAAGCATGGCTTCGCTGCCAATGAGACTCGTCAGTACCCTGTGGAGTTACTTGCATCACCTCTCTGTGCAAGAATCCTTTCTCTTCTTTTTCCTTATTCATTTTCATTTTTTCATTTTCGTAATTGTGCATAGAACTTATTCATTTTAGAGGCAGAAGAGGGATCCCAACTTATTGAGAGAAGAAGAGGTTGTTCCAGTAGAGAAGTAGTTTATTATACATCTGATGTGCCTATTAAGGTTTTTTCCTCCTCACCTTACTCTACTTGATTGATCTGACAAGGGTTAACCCAAAAACAACCAACTAGAGCAGGTGACACTAGTTAGCGTGCAATAATTGTGTTTTCACCAAGGTTCACTTCAAGCAATATGTATTTTCCTTTGAAATATTATGGACTAAAAGTAACAAGTTCTTCATACAGAGGCAAGATGACAAATAACCAAGTAGTGATAGCTACACGAGGCCTCTTTTACTTTACCCAACTTGCTTCAAGAGTCATACATGGTTTCATGCAAAACTAACCTACGAGCAAAACAAGCAAACTAACAAACAAAAAATAAAAATAGAAGCAAAATCAAAAGAGAGAGAAAAGCGAGTAAGCAAACAAGCGAACACACAAACAAACAAATAAAGCAAGTAAGTAAACAAGCATGCAAGCAAATTGATTGAAAGAAAACACTATTCCTACTCCTAAACTAACAATGCATGGGCCTGATCACGTGAAGTGATATTTCCAATGCAGCCACTGATGCATTGGTTGACCCATGTTGGTGAAGGCTTGGTCCACGAGCAACCCCATTGTGCAAACTAGCAAACAAGAAAGATATAACAATGAAGACAACCACACTTCATGTTTCGAAGTGCCCACAGGACAAAAGTAAGTGGAAGTGCATGACAAGAAGTCCGTGGACGTATCATGGTGCTATGTGACACTGCATGCAGCTTTAAAGAATATGCACTCTCTTGACTATGGCATGAAAACAAACAAAAGAAACAAAGATAACTTGCATCATGCATGCATGCTTGCAATGTAAGACTCCTCCAATGCATGAGCGATAGGATCTTTCAGTTCCAGTGGAGGAAGCATGATCT
>APFE030179316.1:0-10842 GCA_000404065.3 Pinus taeda
AACATCCGCTGAGACCAAACATTGGTTTATCGGACCTAAAGAAACAAATTATTTATTTTGATTTAAGATTTTATTCCTATGCTCAAAAAGCTTGGAGAGAAGCCTTCCAAGCTCACTACAATTTTGACATTGTAAAAGGCTAGGAAGGTCAGTATTGTAACAAAGATTGTGAAAATGAGATCTAATGTGGTTGTACGTGGGGCATGCTAAGAGGAAGTGGTTTTCATCCTCGATGTTCCTATTCCCACATATATGGCAGATCCTTTCCATCCATGGTGTTTTAGGAAATGTCCAACGACCTGTTTCACTATGGAGCTCATGAGAATTCATTCTAATATTTGCTATATTAATTTTCTTCTTTGAGCTAGTTAAAATAGAGAGATAATTTTGATCTTCTAGGGTGGGGTTGATGACCTTCTTATAATAACTCAATTTTTTTTTAGGCGCTAAATCTTTCTCACACCACATTTTTTCTTTGAACTTAGAAGTAACAATATCTTTAATGTTATCAATGTTTTGCAATGCATCATTCTCGTTGATCTCCCAATAGTTTAACCATGCCCTTGTGTCTTTATGCCATCCCCCGATTGAGCCTTAGGTGGTTTTGGATGGAATTTAAAGCTAGCTTAGGAAGTCTATGATCGTCTATGTTATTGAGTTTGTGCTTGTACAACAGAAACCTAATCATAGCTAAGCTCTCAATAGCAGAAATACCTGCTTCTATAAGGAGAATAGGATAGGGTGTATTACTTTTAATTTCCAGGTTATAAGTTATAAAACGCTTTTGGATTTGCTCAATCTTTCTCCATGATTCTCTGGAGATGCTGCAACCCCAAACCTCACAGCCATATAAGATAACAGGAGTGACTAAAGTTTCAAAGAGGAACTTCTTTTTATCCCACATTACGAGGCTTGTTGTTTTACAATTATTTTCAAGACCAAAATAAGATTTCCACCCCACATTAATCCTTTTCCCAATGTTATGGTTCCAGTTGAGCTTGTGACGAATATCAATTCCTAGGTACTTGTAAGAATACACTTCCTCCAAGTTATTATTGTCAGACATAAAATTAGTGTAAGTGTCCTTCTTAGATTTGATAATCATAACTTTTGTATTGTCAGTGTTAACCATCATACCCATGGTAGAGCAGAAATCCTTAAGAAGCCTAAGTTGCTTATCAATATCAGACGGGCACCTTTCCAAAAGAATAATATCATCATCATAGAGAAGAAGGATGACGACTATCCTAGCTAAGATCGTGCCATCACATCCTGCTTCCTCTAAATAGCCTTCGAGCTTATTGATGTAAATGCCAAATAGGGTAGGGGAGAGGGTATATATATATATTATATAATATATAAATATATATATATATATATATATAATAATATATATATATATATTGTAATATTGAAAGGAATATAATGAAAAATCAATCTAGTAGTCTCGGTTTTGGGATCCACGGGAAATCTATGTGTATATATTTTTTTATGTTTTATGTTCTCGCCATTGGTTATTTTATTTTTTAAGAATTCAAATGTAGGTAATTGATGTACAGGGTTAAAACTTACAAAAACATCTCTAAACAATTAGCCAAGGATTCTTTGTTTTACATAATATGCATAAATGATACAAATATATAGGAAATGAGGGCATTTTTGTATTAATAAAAATAGGAGGTTACAACCTTTAAGACATTGGCCTTGTAGATCTCTCCCAGCTATCTTGTCCTTCCTTGGCCACAAAAACAAGCCTTCAAACATTCCTCAAGAACATGGATGGATTATGGACCTATAGACCTAAATGAGAAGCATAAGGGCATAACTAAGTGTCTCCAAAAGTCAAACCAACCCTAATAGCAAGCAATGAATTTTTAGGACAAATGAAGAAGCTGCAGATCTATTAATCTAGGGTAAGATCAACTTTATAAGGGGATAAGCTCCATAGAATAAGAAATAAGATCTCATTTGTAGGAATTCAAGGACATCCTTCACAGAGAATGGAAACTTCCACGATAGAAGCCTCTAGAAGCAGAAGCTTCAAAATTATTTTTAATTTTTTCCTCTTTACAAGGGTCATCACACTTATAGTGAAAGCAACCTACGTTGACTAGTGCTTTTCCCTTTTAGACAACCTACAACAATGCATTGTTTGAACTAGGAATGTGTGATGGGGACCTAAATTAGGCCTTTTAGCCAATATAATGAAAAAAAATTGGAACTTCTAGGAAGGGGGTGATTTTTCCTTCGTAGGGGATGATTACAAGAAATGAATGGAGGATGATTGATCCAAGTTCAAGGTCACTTGTTTGAATGTGACAAAATGGCTTGTAACAGATTGCCCCCTAAAGTATAAAGACAAAAGCAATGGCTAAGGATTGAAGTGTTTTACAATGTGAAATGTCTGGATCAAGAGTAGGTTGGTTGAGATCATCACTTGATCGTTACAATACATTATCATCATGATATCATTGTTGATGTAGGAATACCCATACTCAACATATAAACCATTTTACATGTACAATAATTGAAGTCATGCCCACTAATGACATATTGTGGACCCGTGCTTGGATGACTTTTATGACCATAGCCATCATACTTTGTAGATGTTGTATGAATCTTGAAATCATAGGAAAGATAAATGAAACTAGATATGGGTATTCTACCTCATCAATCGATAGTACAAGTCTAACCATGTGAATAGACGTGTTGGATTCGAACATGGTAGACACCATCTAATTGCCGAGTGGTGATGAAAGTCGTTAACGAACACGATAGGAACCACTGATAATGATAATGGCACTCAAGTTACTAAGCACAATCTATGAGGTTTGAATGAATGAGTTGAAGTTCAACACTTGTTGTGCCCTCAGAATTCTGCTGCCGAAACATGGGGGATAACCACCTAGTCTGGACCTTAAGACAACTGATTTTCCATTTAAAGTGGTGGCTTCGACTAGGGATAATGCGACCAATTTCCTAGCGTGATTTTTAAGATGAGAGTGGGTGGTTCATGAGTGTTTGCAATAGGATAATGATAATCTAAATGACCTATTCTATGATGCAATTTCTCTAACTAACGTATTCTAATATAAACCCGGGTATTCATGTGTTGTATGCGATCTACAAAGATATCTGTTTAACATGTGATAATAAAGGTTGAACACAACTAAATAGAGATGATAATGTAAAAGATAATTCCTTTGACTAAATAGTTAGTCAAATAAATTTATAAAATATATCGCATATATGATGAGTTATGTATGAAATCACAATTTTAGCTAGCCATCATATAAAAGTGCAATTAACGCTTAACAAAAACAATGAATATCACATATAATTCATGAAAGCAAAGTTTTTCCACTAATTAAATGTAAACAGAATCAATCATACAAGATAATAGTACCATATGTGTGAAGTCCTACTCATTTGACAAATGACATAGACCAACTTATTTCTTCAAATCAAATTGTCTCCCAAGGATACAAAAGTGCATCAACAAAGGAAAGTAGTTTGATATCTGAAACGATCATGTTCCATAATTTCACCAAAGCATTCACAAACTTATAATAGTGCATTCATTGCAAATGTTTTTGATAAAATTATGGACCCTTCTCTACATGCATGAGAAGGGTATAAATACTATTTTAACTAATATGGAAAAATAGATTATACAAAATTTGAGGAGGTTTCAGACAACCTTCCTCCTAACTAAGTAACTAACTCCAAAAATAAACAGAGACTAAATGAACAGAACTAAGAGGATGATATGCTATCTGATAGCTTGTCCTTTAAATCACACATATTGGTCATTAGTTGAATTTGAGGAGGTGCCCTGAAATGTGTCCTGAGCTGTCCTATGAAGATCGCATCAGTGAGCGGTGGCAGCATCCATTGAGTCATATGAAGGGAACAATTGAGAGCCATAATCTGGCTTTGTAGCTTAACACGATACTGCCAATATGACTCTTTGTTGGTCATGGTTAGTTTTTTAATTGCCTCTCTTTGACTCCCTACCTTTTCTTGCCAGCCTTTATACAAAGCATTTAAATCATGCATTTCTTTCGTATTCCCTTCTTTAATGAGATTGGTGGTGAACAAGATGTGATTCACTGCCTTAATAATATTCTTTGATACCCTGGCTACCCTTGCGACTGTTATTTCAGCCTCGAGCTCTTGTTCGAGTTGCGCAATCCTTTCCTTTGTTTCCCTTCGTAAAGTAGAGACTTCAGTAGCCTTGTCTGTGGTGGCCGATGCGTATGCTCCTGTGAACTGTGATAGTCTAGTCAAGTTCTCAGCTAGGTTGAAAAGAATGTCCTTCTAAACAATGTCCATCAGCTCATTTCCAAGTGCGAATTCGGGTGTATCTACCCTTCTCCTTTTTCTGTACATTTTAACTACAACCTTATGGAGAGAGCTATAAAACACATCAAGTGGAGGTATTTCAGTTACTTTCAAAACAATTTCTGATGTGGGCAGATGATGAGCCTCATCATTGGGTAATTATATGGGCCTTAATTGACCTTAATTCACCTCCTAGCTTAGTCAAACCAACTATTCTCACAACTTATTGCATACTTTTGATTATATTTTGTTTATGAGATGAGTTAGAGTTGGATATTTTTATTTGTGGTCTAATGTGCATGTAATGTAGGAATAAAGGATAACAGCAAGGAAAAATGCAAGAATAAAGGATAAAATCAAGGAACTGTGAAAAAGACCTTGGTCAAAACTCAAATGGGACAAGGGAGAGGAATTATAGGAGGTAAATCGTCCTCATTTACTACCCCTCCCTTCAAATATTCCTCCATCAGCTCAGAGTGAAAAAAAAAAAAAAAATCATGAGGATTAAAAGATAGCTGAGCAAGTGAAAGTGATAGAAACCAGTTTATCTTGAGTTGGGAGCCAAGCCTCCCTAATGGGAAGGAAGTTGTTGGAGACTTTAGATGTATATGTAGAGTGGCTGAGGACCTCAGTAGGATTCAGATTCTTATTGTCAAACTCTCCTTTATTTCTGAGCTACAAGACTTGTGATAGTTTGTTATGTAATCCATGGTTTTTATAATAAAGATGAGTTTTGTTTTGAGCCAGCACTGAGTTAACTCAGAGGGCTGAAGCTCTTGGATTAGGGCCCAACCCAAGAAGCCAAATCTCCTCTTTATTGTACATGTATTCTAGCATAGATTTCTAGTTCTGTTCATTTGCTTAAGTAGTTGCATTTCCATTACAACAATATAGCAAAGATTCCTGGTTTTTCGTTCATTTACTTAAGTAGCTGCATTTCCATTATAGTAGTATAGAGTAGACGATTCATGGTTTAATTGTTCATTTGCTTAAGTAGTGACATTCCCATTACAGTAGTGTAAAGTAGATCGGATGTGCTTTATTTTACTTCCATTTTTGCCTTCTTTCAACTCGTAGGTTAGATAGGAGAAAAAGATTACCATAAGGTTGTCCGCAGGTGTCTCAGCCTCACCTCCTCACTCTAGGACCATGACTTGAGGAAGAGACCCTTCAACAACCCCAAAAACATAGGTTTCTAGTTCTCGCATGAGCTTTGGAGTTTGTTGTTTGATGCAGTTACTTGTTTCATTTCATTATCATCATTTTCCCTCACTCTCGGTCCACCCTCACTCTCACTGGTTTTTCTGTCATTTTCATTAGTTGACCCAATGGCCATTGTGTGAAAAGTCTTCCACCTAATTTATGCGCTCTAATCTCCACCGTTCATATGTGCCTTGATCCAACGACTATCACATCACCTCAATACTTTATGCGCCCCAATCTCCACCGTCGATATGTCTAGTCTGATCCGATGGCTATCGCGCAATCTCGCGCGGATTCTTGCACAACCATTATCCACCTAAGAGCACACGAGAAAAGTGGTTTTCCTGTGCTACGTGTCACCTAGTTAGGCTAATCGCATGAAATTTCAAAATACAACTTATAGCATTGAGGGTGCGCGAGAAACTGCTTACCACCTCCGAAAACTGGCTCCATCATTTTTGCACATTTCTTTCGCAATAAGATCTCCACCGTTCATATGCTTCATTACCCTTTTCATTTGTCCATTCAATTAATTCCTCATGATAAGATATCCATCGCTCATTTTCTTCGTTACCCTATTCGTTCACCTATTCGCTAAATTACCCACAAGAAGATCTTCGTTGTCCATCTTTAGTTCACTGATCGATCCAACAGTCCCTATGCACTACTACATCCTTACATCCTCTTTTCACCAATTTCAATCTCTGATTTCTCTTCTGCTTGAAAACTTATTTATTTTAGTTCCTTTGCTTACACCTTAGTATAGTTTAATTCTCTTTACCTCCGCAACTTAGATAGCAGCATTAGATTAGTGTTGATTTAGCAATTTTGTTTAGCATTGACGTTTAGATGGTTAGTTATGTTATGGTGTGGTTTAGCATTACATGATATTTTCTTCACTAATGCAGTATAGTAGCTCTCCCTTAGAATAGATTTGATCTTCTTCCATCAAAGAATTAAGCTTCTTCTGACCCTCTAGAAGTCTGGCTTGGAACCCCTGGGGCCTTTTGCCAGATGATCAGTGACAACAGGTAGGACCTTCACTTTTACTTGTGTATATAGCACTGTCACCTCCAAGTTTGTACGAACCCTAGGTTGATAAGTAAAGTTGGTAGCCTTGGGAGTTGCAGCATTCTTGTTGCCATACCTATGTTCATCACTTTTTGGCACTATTGTTGGAGAGGTGTCAAAGTAGAATGTGATTACTGCTTTCTTTTGTTTCTAGTCTCAAACTTTATTTTCTTCTACTTCTTATCCTCAATTTTCTTCCATTAGTTTATTTCTACAAAAGTAATCTAGTAGCTTCCTTTCATTCATCTATCATTATTTGCTTTCCTTTCAATTCAGCAAGTAGTTTCTTTGTTAGTGGTTTCCATTCAATCAACAATTTCATTTCTGCAAAGTACTTTCCTGCTAAAAAATATCTTCCAAAAATCAACCCAAAAAAATTTCCTTTCATGCCTCATAGGAATAGGGACAATTTAGGGAAATTATTGTCAATTACCCCCAGTACATCCAATAGTAAACCTTCTCTCTTCTTCGGTGACTATGAATTGGAAGACCCTTTAGGTGAGCAACCTTACATATTTGAAGAACCTACAGGGGAAGAAGAAGAGGAAAAACCCATTCCTACTAAACCAATGGCTGAAAACCGAAATGATAGAGGGAATAGAGAGAGAATTGAGGGTGCCTTCCCCATCAGGGAAACCAACGGGGACACTAAAATGAAGAATTTAAGCCCCTCTGCTCTACCTCATTTCCATGGCCTGACCACAAATGAATCTGACACTTTCCTATTTGAGTTTGTTGTTATATGCCGAACCTATGACTATATAGATGATGAGAAAAAGTTAAAATTCTTTCCATCTATGCTCAAGGATGAAACTTTGCGTTGGTTCATGGGTTTACTTGGAGATAGCATCACAAATTGGGCTTAGATGCAATAGGATTTTAACAACAAATATAGGGACTATTGTAGGTCAAAGGGCACTAAAGAAGAGATTTTTAATATGACCATAGGCCAGGATGAATCCTTAGAAGACTATGAAGAAAGATTCCACCTCGGTTACAAAAGGGCCAAGTGCACACTTGACCTTGAATCACTAAAGCTGGTCTTGCTTAGAAGAGTAAGGGAGGATCTTCTGGATACCTTACATATGATAGCAGGAGGAGATATCTACCAATTACCCTATGAGGATATTAAGATTATCTTTAGAAACAATTTTAGGGAAACCATGAAAAAGGGTAGGGGTAGTCAACCTATGGCCAGTACATCATCCTCCAACTCATCCATGAAGGGTGAAAATTGAAATAAGCTGGAAGATTTCAAAAGCGATATGCCACAAACCCTTACCTTGCAATTGGACACCATGAACATAAAAATGAAGTAAGAGGAAGCAGAGAGATCCTTGGCCATCTTTTGTCCTAGATGCACCAGGAGGAATCCTAGGAAAAAATTTCCATTGAACTGTATTGAGATTTGCTCAGTCTGTGAAGAAAAATACTCCATAGACAAGTGCCCTTCTTTACCTGGACTCAATTTTGTATATCAAGGAGCTGAAGGGGTCACTGAGCAACTTTGCTACATCAACCAAAGGAGACTTCCTGGGCCTAGACCATACTAACCACATATGCAAGGATCATCCCATGCATATTACAACCACAACCAAACCACAACTATACCTTCTTGGGGACCCCCTGTTCATCCTTCCTGGTCTACACCCCCTCCTTGGTCCTATGCATCTCAGTATCATTCCTAGCCAGCCAGCAAGTCATTTCAACCTTATGTTCAGCCACAACATTAGTGGAATACCCCACTCCAGGGGTGGAGGCCCTAATTCAACAATGTTCTAGACCTATTTCCTCCACCACCTACCCAACCACAACTCCTGCACTTTACTCCACCCATGCAATCCCAAATGCCTACCCAGCCAAATTCGAACCTGGATAATAGGCAAGCTCAATCTATATACAGTGGAGAGACATCATACCAAGGTTATGTTGTAGAAATCCAGGAGATCAACCTAAGATCTGGGAGAATTCTCCCTGATAACCAACCTCCCTCTCCACATAGGGAGGTTGAGGAAGAAAGAGAGGAAGGCAACCTTAAAGTATATCCACCCTTTCCTGAGAGATTAGCCCAACTACTCCAACCTACCCCAAAAGAAACTGAACTTCTGGGAGAATTGAAAAATCTATGTGTAAAGATCCCTCTTCTCTTGGAAATCAAAGATGTTCCCATTTACAATAAGTTGATTAAGGATAATTTCTTCAAGAATCTAGGAAGAAGAAAAAGGGATGCCCATACCATTAATGCCATTACACAACTATTGACTTAATGATGGGTAAGGTAATATATCCAAAATATTTGGGCCCTGGAAGTCCTGTAGTAGATGTGCACATCAATGGCACCATTGTTCCAAACACTCTGATTGATCTTGGGGTTTCCATTAATGTGATGACCAAGGACACCATGCTCAAGCTCAACCTCCAAGGGTCATTGAGGAAAACCACAACGGTTCTACAACTTGCAGACCATTCCACAGTCACCCCTAAGGGAATTGTTGAGGATGTGTTGGTCTCCATTGACTCCTGGGAATACCCTGAAGATTTCCTAGTTCTCCAACCTAAGGCTAAGCTTACTGGTTACCCTCTCATCCTTGGGAGGCCATGGTTGGCCACAACCGATGCTTACATTAGTTGCAGAGTTGTGAATATAACCTGTTATAACTTAGAACTAAAAATTTGATGCATATAATTGTCTGTCTTAGTCTGATCACAAAGGTCTGTGTTAAAGTTGATTTCATTTTATTTTTCTCACTTAGGATTTGGAGTTTTAAAAGTTTTAACTCAAACCATACTCGACTCCTATTGGTTCTCCTCCACCCATCATTGTTCCATAGTCATGTCTTGTCTTATCCGAGTCACCATGTCTTTTAATGATTTCGCAGCGTAATCTCATTTGCCAGTTTCGCAGCGCAATCATGGTTTAGCAGTTTCACAACGCGTCATGATTAGGCAGTTTCGCAACGCATCATTAGAATTTATAACTAACAGCGCTGCGAAATCATGGATTCGTGCATTTCGCAGCGAATCTTTCCTGAAATGTCAAGTCCGTAGGTGAGTCATCAATTGTGTCCACTCATGTCAGTTTGTGTACCTCTTTTATCACGTTTGAACGCTCATTTGCCACTACTCCACCAATAGACTGTTGATATGCACATAAATATCATTCCCAATAGATTTTACCGTGCATAGACCTTAAAGATGGTCGTAAGTGCTGCATGAGTGACAAGTCTGCCTGATTATGTATTGAAGTGTTTCAATGAAAGAATTTGAATTTCAAGCGAGGCTGATTTCAAGCGAGCCTGATTACAAGCGAGGCTGAATTAAAAAAGAGCTGAATCACCATTTCGACCGGAGCTGTTAGACTTTATGTGTGAAGATCTCGAAGGGAAAAATGGAGAGAAAAGAGCACAGATCCGGTAAATGTCAGAGGACTGAACCTGAAGGCCTGGACATAGCGTTGAGGGATGAAGGCGTGAAGAAAGCATTCAAAGATGCCGGGTGCTGGAACTTTTGCAAAAAGCTACAAGGAGGGCATGCGCAGGTAACTAAAGAATTTGCGCTAAACTTCACTAGTTTAAATTCAAAGATAGCTATGCTAGAAGTACAGGTTTCTCTAGAAGTAATATCTGCTGTGACAGAGATCCCAAGAGGATGGGAAGAATGGTTTAAAAATTTTAAGTTTGATATGAATCCTTGTAAGGAGTTTTTAAAGGAGGCATATGTAAATGAACGCTTAACAAAAGCAGTGCCCAGAAATTATGTCAAGGAACATTATGCTCTTCTTCTCACCTGCATACAGAAATATTTGACCTGTGAAGGAAGGTACAATAAGGTCTATTCTTACCATTTTAAACTGCTTTTGCATTTCACTGGGAAAGTCTCCATAGACATTCCTTTTTATTTGTTTTGCAGTTTGAGTAAGATGTGTGATAAGGTGCAGCTGAGGAAAGAGGACTGTGAAACCTCTTTATTTCATCATGGTTTGATTAAGTTGCTAGTTTTAGATGGCCTCCAAAAGATAGGCAGAGACTGGAATTCGTTTATTTTCATGGCTGGATTCCAAAGAAAGACTGGCCTTACTCCACAAACAGCCAGAGAATTCACCATAGCTGAGCTTCAAAAGGAAGTAAGAGCTAAAAAGCAAACCAAGTCACAGCTAAGAAAACCAGTCAAGCCACTAATCATTCAAGAACAACCTCAGAAATCAACAAAGGAAAAAACTCAGGG
>APFE030179322.1:0-14572 GCA_000404065.3 Pinus taeda
GAAGCAAAATGATAAAATGTTCTTTTGTTTTGTCTAGAGTTGCATACATGGTTTATCTTTTGAATTTATTTGTTTAATCATTTCACCATCCAATTTGACACTGAGTTGAAGAGAACCTATTCTAAATTGTCACAACTACTTTTACCTACAACTTATGGTAATCATAAATATCTTTTTGCGTTGTATATACAAGTAGTTCTCAACATGTTTAGATGAATCCTTTATTTTATTCTTTTGGGTTCTTTTTTATTTTTGAGTTGTTTTCCTTAGCACCCTATACTCGTTATTGGAAAAAAGAACAAAATATTTTTCTCTCAAAATAGAAGAAATGTTTACATGTTGAGCCCTCTAGTTATGCCCAACAGGAAATTGAAAACAAGGAAAAAACTAATAAAAAAAAACCACCTTAGTATGTCTTACCTGATGGTACTTATTTTCATTTTTAGTTGTTTGAAATAACCCAAAGAGTAGGAATTTTGGTTAAAATATCCCTAAATTAGTTTCATGAAAATTTTGCAACGCATGAAATGGTTACATATTTAGCACTTTGGCTATGCATGATAAATATATGGTTACATATTTAGCACTTTGGCTATGCATGATACATATTTTGGATTTCATTGTCTCTGAAATAGACCCAAGGAATTGTGATTTTAGTAAAATATCATTGAATTAGTTTTCATGAACATAATATATTTTGGAACTTTGTAGATTGTCGCACCTATTTTTTGTGATTTACCTACAAACTTGGTATTGGAAGTGAAGTTCATTTGTAGTTCTAGGAATAGAGAAGCAAAACTTCTATCTTACTTCTATGAATTTATTTATTGCAATAGTTGTTTGACTTTATCATACAACTTCTTTTGTTTAGAATAGGTTAAATTGTTTTGTGTCATTCGTTTCTAATGAATAATATTTGTGAAGACATTTTCTGGAAAGAGTAAGGGAATTAATTCACGAGAAATACTATAACTCTAAATGTAGAGAGTTCTAGAATTATTGACAATGTGAAATTCAAGATTCAACATTAAAATTTGTTGGAAAGAAATTGGAGGATCCATGAGCCTTAATTCATTAAATATACGAAATAATTCTATGCCTCATTTGCTACCTCATCTTCGAGGTGGGATACAAAGCTTTATTGAGATTTTGAGTAGAAAACCCATTATTTTGAGCCTTGTACCCTTGGAGGGTGCATGGTTCTCTTCCAAAAAATGAAGGATTACCCATAAAGGCTTCATAGTGTGCTTGTGTGCTCTTTGCCTTAATGAGTTTACTTTGAAGCCAAATATTTGTCGAAGTCTGAAATATGAGGTGAAGGGTGAACATGATGAGTTTAGACATAGAACCACGCACGACACATAAAAACTCCTCAAGAAAACTTAAATATACTTGAACAATGATGACTATACATGAAAACATAACTTTATACACATTCCCCAAGTGCAACGAGTGTAGTGTGTGTGACTACGACCCAAGAGTATCATTTTACGAGTACAAAGATGTTATAACCACGAAATGTACCAAAAGAAGTTCAACAAATCACTACGCAATATCATATGGACCATTTAATCAACCAAGCCTAAGTTTTATCTAAAAGGGAAATTTGGTTCAAAAGTTTTATCATTAATAACAACCATAAATTACAGTATATGTACGATTGAAACATACAATTAAGAAATTGTATTAAAAAAAAATTAAGTATGGCACATATTATTATTATATAAAGATTAATGTTAAGATCTCAAACTTCCAAATAATTTTTATACGTAGTATTCTTTGTAGATACCACCACTTTGAATTTCCTTGTGCCAAAGAATCATTGTGTAGAGGAACTCCGAAAAATGAACTTTCCCATAAGGAAATTTCGCACACGTAAACATCAACGCAATTAATAGTATCCCTCAATTAAATAATTGGAATTCCCCATATGGTTCACCCTGCAATACAAACCAGAGATAATTTTTTCCAAAAGCGTCAAAGATGGCTTAAGGTGAGTAGCATATTAATTGGCATGGCACGAACAATACAAGCGACACTAAAAATCCCAAATCTATGTAAATTGAGTCTTTATTTAAAATTCCTAGTATAGTAACATCATG
Organism: Pinus taeda; assembly: GCA_000404065.3. Lineage (NCBI taxonomy): Eukaryota > Viridiplantae > Streptophyta > Pinopsida > Pinales > Pinaceae > Pinus > Pinus taeda. The sequence goes on from APFE030179322.1 coordinate 2,103, forward strand.
CCTGGGGGAACATATTGGACTTATTACACTCCAATTGGAGAGACAACTATTATTGAAGAGATTATATTTGACTTATAACACCCGTATTGCAAACCACCATTGAAGAGATTATATTTTGAATCAGGTGTGGTAGCTGCAAGAACCGCACTGGCAGTTGGGGCCGCACTTGCATTCATTCTCCATAGAAACATTTACACCATGCATGTTCACATCAAATCCAAATATATTCAATTATCATATCATTTCAAAACCATGGAAATGAAACTTATAACTACTACATATAACTCAATACCCCATTTCATAAGCGGTCTCCACAATACCATCCATCTGGAAGCCCTTTTTACTTTGAAACAAAACAACACAAAATCGAATGAGCTCAGATGTAGCTAAATTTGAAATTGTGACAAATGACACGAAATTTTAAAAGGAAAATGAAGACAGATTGATAAGAAATTGAGACTAAAAGAAAACATATGTGTAGTGGTTCTTGTCAGCGTAGTCACAGTTTGCGCAATCGCTTGACATGTTTGTAACAAACAATTCCTTCACAAAAGCTAATCTATTCACTTGTAACTTCTCAAGAGCCCACTTACCTTCTCAAACTTTCCTCGCCCAACGACATATAGAGGTAATGCCACAACCCGACAGCCTGGGAAGCGGGTCGAGGGCTCATTCTTGAAAGTGATGAAGTCGGTGGGGAGTGATAGCCATCTGATCTAGTAAATCCAACAAGTGTAATGAAGTTTAACTTTGGTAAAGAGGAGAGGAAGGCATATTTTGAGATCAATAAATTCGATGATCTACATTCCATTTTTAACACCATAGGGGAATGAGAGTATCGTTGTCGTTGTTATTTTATTTTTCCTTTCAAAATGGCTTTCATTAGATGTTCAAAATAAAATAGCGTACAAAAATGCTCTCAACATCGCCCACTCCCTCATTCCAACCAAACTTTCTGAGATTGCGGTCTGGAGAATACCAACGTACACAATTTACATACCTTATTTCATATGGCTATATGGCCTTAGCATGTTGTGACAGACACAAGAAGAAACTAGAACTATTGACAAAATTTCTAGGAGGGGGATGGGGATCATTACAGCGGGTGCTACAATGTATCCAACGCTGTTATTGTACTACCAATAAGGTGAGAAGGGCCCAATTTTACCCAACATAGGTTCCAGAGTAAAATAATTCTAAGACACCTCTCCAAGGATGCACATCAACATAACCCCCACCCCCAAATGTTGGCCGAGAGACTGAAATGTCATTCGGGCTAAGGGCGAGACCCGACCTCAAAGAATAAAAAACGAGATGCCAAATAAAACTCCATGCACTTGTAAAGATCTATGGCGGTTCGCTCAACCAAGAGAGGGTCCAGGAGCTAGCAGAGTGATGAAAAGTCTTTGTTGCCAATAGAAGCGAGGGAGAAGAACTAGACTTTTGACTGTCTTTGTACCATGGTCCGAAGGGTAGACTAGGAAACTGATGTCGAACCACTTCAAGCTACTACAAGTGTCCTTTTCCTTCCTCACCCAAGGCCATAGCCCCTGTGAGGCACCATAAAGACAAACCTGATTGCTATCAAACTCATTACCAGCCAAACTCATTGCCCAAACTGTCAAATTGAGCAAAATCATGTACAAAGGTTCACATTTATCCTCAAAGTGCTTGAGGAGGAGTGTCACGCCAGAGGACTAAGTATCGAGTCTTGTCATCACTGCAACATTAATATTCACATGGAGGGGAGGCAGGCCTGGATGGCCGATAACATGCCATTTGTACCAACGCATGTGCACCCCCATCAGGGGAAGTTCGTAGTTCTATGAAGGTAACTTATGAAGTTATTTTTGGAATCCATTGATATGCATTTTCACATGGAATACATGTGTCATTTTCCTTTTGGAAAACCAAAATTACATACTATTAAATTCATGTAAAGTTTATTTTATATTTTAAATGATACATATTTTTATTTTTAATTAAGTTCAACAAATAGCATACCTTTCAACATATTCATGTTTCTAATTGAATTGTGGTACGACAAGCATCTATGGTGTCTTTTAGGTAGGTATATTCTTCGGCTATTACAACTGTTGTGAGTTACCTAATTTATGATATCTTTTTTTATGGACACATGTAAATGATTGGTCGCTGCAAAGTCTAGTGGATTCATTTCAATGTAAAAAATATTTTCCAATTAATGTTACTAAACATTCTCTACAGGTATGTCATCTTGAGTTTAAATTATTTATAGAGAAGGTATACTACCATGGTTAAAAAAATTGTTGCAGTTGGAAAATTATATTGTGGATAGTGTTTCAACTTTCTTATGTCATAAATTTTCTATTGACCTACCAATATATTGTTGTTTCTTATCCTATAAAGACATTCTACATGAATCCAAAGTCTTTCAAAATTATTAATTTAGAGTATTGAACTATTTAAGTATTGAGGGGTTTTTGCAGTGCATTATATTAGATATCGTCTTTTGGGATTCAAATAAATTAAGTAAGTCATTCATCTATGACCATTTCCATGTGAGGCAGTTGTAACTGACTAAGTTCTCATGATTTTTGAATATTCCACTTAGTTCAATATGATTTCAATGATTGCATTTTCAAATTGGAAGTTGATAGTTTTTCACATGCTCCCACTCTCTGAACTCAACTTGTTGAGCTACTTGATATGTTGTTGAATGTTTTTTTTGTTGTGCTAATTTCAATTTCAGATTTACAAGCAAATGCTTTTCAATTGCTTCTTGTGCATGTTTCTCTTATGGTGTTCATGATTAGAAACATGTAAATTTTATCAAGTTTTAGGTGAAATACATGAGAAAAATAGCATTAAAAACAAGTGTTGAAAAAAACTAATGAAAAGTACAACAAACCATCAACATGAACTCTTAACACAGTGTTTCGATGAAGGATTTCACCCGTCCTGGGCTACATCTCCTTGGTCTAGCGTCCATGGCCTGGGCCTCTGTATTAGCTCAATGTGGTAAAAAAAATGTTGTTTACAAAGCTATAATGCTCCTTAAACCTTATTCAATGTGTTCAGGATGCTCAAATTAGCTAGGAACACCTTTTTTCTAGCTCAATTTGTTCAAATTTTGCTCCAGTTGTGGTCAAAAAAGAATTCCCTAGGAAAAATCCTCTAAAACTAGAGGAACTCCAATTGAATCCACTAAAACTGGAGTTAGCACCAATTCTGGAGGTCTGCCATAATTTCTGCCAAGTTAAACTAGAGTTAATTAATTTTAAAACGCACTTAATTAACCACTAAACGTGATTAACGCAAACCACATTTTTAATAACCGTTAACTTCGGTGGTGTTGGTGCAAGCGGACACATGCAATGGCATAATGCTAATGGTTATGGTTTATGTGGAACAATTTATGAGGACTGTTGAATACATATGATCGTAACCACCAATGGAGCGTTCACATGGGAGGGTTGGCCTGCGAGTTGGCCCTCCTAACCCCCAACTTGCATTACATTAAACTTGAAATAGGTGCGGTAAACATAATGGTTAAGCTGTAATGTGGTGGTGTAATGGAAATGTGTTGCGGTTGTTTAGTACAGGTCCCATGTTCAACCACCCAGCCTACCACAAAATTTGTTCCACTGCGCACTGAGCTGACCTTTTGGGAGGGAGACGTGGCAACCTCTAGGCTTGCCACTTGTCCCCTCCTCATTCGTCCCCCATTAACCAAACAAATCATGCCACGTCACCATATTTGATAACTAACAAAAATATGACACTTTTAGAGGCCTAATTGGATTGTTGACCAATGTTGACCTTGCACAGTCACTTGCCACATCAGCAGTACAGACTATTGACTGTGCAATTTTTTTTAAAATTTCTTCTGTTTGGAAAAGTGGATGGAACGTGACATCTTCCTCATACGAACTCGATTTTCAGTGAAACGAGTTGCGTTCAGATCCTTTTTCCGAGACGGGTGCGATCATTGAGGTTTTGAGCTAAATATTGAGCAGCTGATTAACATTCAAGGGTGGTAGCCAAGGATGCATGGAGCAAAAAAGGGGAGGAAAAATAGCTTAGCACCACCACTAGCAATTGCTCACAAATGAGCTTAAACCCAAGCGATGTACAATTTTGGAGTAGGATCAATGGCATCAAGAGGTAGCATAGCAACAAGGGTGGTGGGCCTTACATTGTTGGGAATCACTGGACATGACTGTTTTATTTTGAGGTCTTACACTATAGGCCCATGTTTCATTTTAATATTAAATGCTTTAGATCACCATAGTTGCTTCTCCCAACCTTTAGAGGCCAATATCTCTCCCATCATGCTTATTTTCTTCTTTTCTTCAGATCAATGTGTTGGTTTCCTCCACTGAATTATACCTTCAGGTTACAATGCACATACGGCAGAGGATTTTGCTTTTCCTTAGCATGGAATCCAAGAGTTCGATATGAGGTTAGATGATATGAACATCGTAGTGAATATAAGGTTTGGTAACTTGGGATGGAGGAAAGCAAGGCCAAATCATGATGAGAATATTGGTATCAGTGTTATGGTAGACAAGTTGCTTGTAATGGGGTCGAGAATTATAACAAATTTAATCCCCTTCAAATGGTAGTAACCAAATGGAAGAGAGAAAATTAGAACATGAACATGGATCATCTTGTTCCACTGACATTTGAAATTTCATCTAATGGGTCTTTGCAAACCAATCACCATAAAACTAGACCTATTACTGGCTCGCTCATATGGACATAACAACACACGTAGAATAGAAGATTCTTCATTTGCTTAACTTAGAAGTGATGAGTGTTGAAAATGGTTGTTGTTGATGTCAAAGGTTGTCCAAATGAAAGAGTAAATTATATAGTCAAATAAGATATTATGATACTTTTCCAACGGTATATGGAACTCCCTCTAATTCTATAGGAATGAGGAGATATCAAATATTTTTTTAATATGAACCATCTGATTAGGTACTCTACCTTTGAAGGTTAATTTTCTCCAAATACCCAGCTCAAATGGGGGCATAAGATATATGGTTAGAAAGTTGTTTCCAAGACCGTTCCAATCATATATGGAATTCTTAATAAATTCTCAAAGTTGAGGATAAATGAATTTTTTAATACTCACTATATGTTATGCCAATTGAGCAAGTCATCCCAACTAGTGGGTAATTCAACCCTAACCAAAAATCCAAACACAAATAAATAGGTGTGAAAATGAACTTCTCTAACCACTCGACTCAATAATTTGGTTCTAGTTTAAGTAGAACCAGGGAGAAGGTCTGAGGTTCATACCTCATGAACTAAGAAGAAGTGAAGTGCATCTGTGTTGAAGTAGTTCTCTATGGAAGGTTTTGGCACATATTTGAAGGATTTTTGTCTTTTTGCTTGGGGAAGATCTTTTGTATGTTTTATTTATCTTTTTCAAGGATGAATACTTTCTTTTCAAAATCCGAGTTTAAGGGGATGAGTTATGTGGTTTGAAGGCCGAGTTTCAGAGGACATGCTTTGATGTTTGAAGGCCATGTTTTAGGGATGAGTTATGTCTTTTAATATCTAGCTCAGGCCTGATTTGAAGTCCATGTTCTGGTGTAGTGATGGTTGAGTTCATGTTGGAGCCAACAATTACTATAAGTTGGTGCTTACAAAGGATTGATTTCTTCACAAGAGAATGCAATAAATTAAATATTGTTTCCCCTCTTAACCCCTTGAAGATTAAGGCAAAGAAGTAGTATAGATTCTTATAAATGTTATAATTGACCACAATGCTATCATCTTCTCACTTCTTTCTAACAAATATCAATCTTTTACAATCTCAAGAAAATGTTTCCTTGTATTGAACTTTGGCCTCAACTTTGTTAAAGGTATCTAACCTCTCAACCTCAAGAGTAACTTTCTTCCTACTTGTAGTTTTGACCATGATATGGATTTTATCTCTTAGACACAAACCCAAGTGAAGAGTTGATTCATTTTAGATGTTATAATAACCTAAGCAACAACGATTTTCTACTTTCTTGCTAGGAAGATTAAACATCACCAAGAAAGATGTATACCGTTGTGTCAAATATTTTCCCTCATATTATCAATGGTGTACGAGCTCTCTAACTCAAAATAATGGTTTTGCTACTCCAAATCTCAATAAATCTTTGTATCCCACTTGTAAGATGAGGTAGAAAATAAGGCATAAAATGATTTTGTTTATTTGATCAATTAAATCCCATCCTCATTGCAATTGCTTTTTAACAAATTTTATTGTTGAATCTTGACTTTCACATAGTCAATAATGTTATAACTTTCTACATTTAGAGTTATAGTATTTCGAGTGAATTAATTAATTCCCTAACTATTTCTAGAAAATGTCTTCACAAATATCTACTTGTTACCAACTAAGGATACACAACAAAGCTAACCTAAAAAAAATGGTATGATATATATATATATAAGTATTATATATATATATATATATATAATATATATATATATATATATATATATATATATGTTGGTATGATGTAGTCGAACAATATGGCAATGAAACAATTCAGAAAACTAAGAGATACCATTTCCTTCTTTGTCTGTAGAACTATAAATAAACTGCATTTTGAATACTAGGTTTAAAGGTTGAACATCAACGCCTACAATGACCATTGAGTACCACACTAGTTTGCATGAATATTAAATAGGAACACGCAATCAAGTTAATTCAATCTGATTTTAATTTAAGCATGCATAATGTTCATGGTGAAATGCATACTTTGATAAAATTATTAAGAACATACCTAAGATCAAATTAAAATGTGGGTATGAAAAAAAACATAAGTTTCAAGAAGCCATATCAAAATGGGATGTTGACAATAGTAGCCAGGCAAAAGACGGAAAGCTTGCCTGCTAAAAAATGTTCAAGTCTTCTACAGTGCTACATTTTGTTAGGAAATTAAGCACAAAAAAATGTTTTTCACTGGGCTAACTATAACAATGGAAGAGTAGAAGAAATGTAAATGCTAAATAATAATTCATAGAAATATATATGTGACTTGCTATTGACATAAATTGGTTTAGAAGATTCCCATCTAGCAAGCCCCTCATACATTGTTAGATCTCAAACCAACTACATTAGGGTTGAGTTGACACAAATTGGTTTAAAAAATTCACTTCCACCCAAGCCCCTTATATGTGGTTAGATCTCAAATCCAACTACATTAGGATTGATAAACAATGTTTAGTTACATTTCTAAAAGCCCTTAATAAGTTTATTTCCTAGAAAAGTAAAATGGACAAAAATCTTACTCCAGTAATAAATAGAAAATTTTTATGCAAAACAAATTAATTATGAGTTTTAATACAAATTTAATTATGAGTTTTGAGATGTTCATGATTTTTTTTTTGGCTTGGCTATGTGAAATATATCATGAGTTGTGTGTTTTGATGTTCATTTGAGTTTGCTAGCCATTTCATTTATATGGCTACACTAATTCCTATATTCTTATATATCAAGGAGGACGCCCTTCATTGTAAATATTCGTATACATAAATTTTTCTACTTGCCCTTTTTAAAACTTATTAAAAAGAGGTTTTCAAATTTGTTAAGACACTTACCCTAAATACATATTACTTTGCAATTTTAAATAAAAAATAATATTAATATTCAATAAATTTCATATAACAACTATTAAATAAAATAAAAAATAAATAACATAATATATCCATCAAACTCTTGGATCTCAAAGCTTTTCAACACCCTACTACAAACATCTACAAAAGTAAATAAAAATTTAAAATAAAAATTAAATGAACACTAGATTATAAACTGCAAATAAATAAATAAATAAAAGAAAAACATATATGGAAGCCCTGTGGGCAAGATGTGCGTTTGATATTTCCCTTCAAAAAAAAATGGTAACAAAAGCATGAGCCCATTGGACAGAAAAAGCATGAACCCGTCAACAAAAGCATCAGTGACGGAAAAAGCATAAAATGGCATCAAAAAACATTTACGTGACATCTTTTTCAAAAATAGGAGGCACAAGAATAGAAATTTAAAAAAAGAAAAAGCATCAACCCATCCTTTTCCAAAAAAGAGAAAAGCGCGAGAATTGAAATTTCAAAAAAACCAAAACATAATGAACTTATCAATTCCATAGCAAGTAGAGGCGAGAATGAGTTCGGAATATATATATATATACCTATATCTTCCTCCTTGTGTCGGTGTGGTTTGAGTTTAGGGTCTTCAGTTTAGGGTCTGTCTGTGTCGATGTCTGGGTCGAGCTTATCTTAGGGTCCAGTCTGGGATAATGAGAGAGGAGGAGGCGGCTGTGAAGATAAGGGTAGGGCAGGTGATTTGAGTTGTTTAACAGTTTTTTGGGTTGATAGAGATAAATTGTCTCTCAAAATTGTTATGGATCGAATTCAATTTTATTTAATATCATTTTAGTGTTTATTAGGTTAATCTTTGCTCTCGTGCAAGAGCTAATTCCATTTCATAACCATTTGTTATCAATTATCTCTCAGAATCTTAAAGCCAGCCTCCCGAACCAAGCAAGATCGTTTGGATAATATTAGCAATAGAAGGATCACATAGAAGGCTTTCATGGAAGCTATAGAGTTCGACCTGTTCATCAAGCATGAGATCAAGCACTTGTTTCTAATCAAGCCTACCTTTCAAAAGTATACTGAGGTAGATGAGAGTTAGAGGATGTTAATAAAGTTTTTTATCCCAAGTGTATGGCATTGGGATGAAATATGTGAATTGATGGAGTAAAACAAATTCACCTCTAGTCTTAAAGAAAGATATGGATATTGAGACAATTACAAAAATTGAGGTATGTGATTTGACATAGAAGGTTTACCTTGCTCAGAAATAGAGAATTGATGCTCAGAAGACAGTGGTAGTTATTTATTTACAAAAACATGTTGTTTCATCACCAGATTTAAGAACATATTTAGAACAAGTTTCTACACATTTTGGCGAGCCTACATCCTTGTTGAAAGGTGAATAAGAAATAAATAAGCTCTTTACTGCCTTGAAAATAAATCGTCAGATCAGGCAAAGGATCACAAAGTTAATATTTTGAAGTTGGAGGCACATTTGAGGTTAACAAAATCTTCAATTCAACAGTTGGAATCTTAGATAGAGGTAGGCTATGATGCTTTAAAGGAAGAAGATCATTCCTTAAAGTGGATTCTCAAAGAAAATACAATTCTAATTGATTCCCATGAAGAAGCAAGTTTGAGAAATGGATTCTTTGATACTGGAGCTTTAATATTCTAATTTTGTAGTTAAAATCTAAGAGGAAGAATTTTAGAGTAACAGGGAGGGTCTTCAAGATCTAATTACTATACTAGCTAAATTGGAAGGAAGAAATATTTGTGATGAGAAAATGGAAGAACAACTTGAACTTGATCATTGCTCTTTCACTCTACTAGTTCTGGCCAAGTTAAATGATATCCATGCATTTGTTTGGGAGGTGGACACTTCATTGGGCACTCTGCAAGATTCACAAAATCAAGAATTGAGGGAATTTGATACATAAATGTTAGAAATACTAATTGTACGGTGTAGTACAATAAACTAATGATGATTTTCCCTTTGCATTGAAATCATAACCTAGACTTCTTACACACTTCTTATAAGCGTGTTGCTCTTGCATGAAGACTTTAGAAGCCAATTAATATAATAAAGATCAACAAATGATTATATTGGAAATAGAATTTCAAGTCTATAAGTTGAAAAGGGGCTGATATTTTTGAAGACATGCACAAACTTGACCACTATGTTTGCCATGATGTCAATTCATTATGTTAAGACTTTAATATTTGGTCAAAGTGGTAATGCACATCAAAGAATCAATCCATGATTCTAACTTCTTGTTTTTTGAGTACATTATTGATACCCTCCCCAACTATCATTTCCAAGGGTCAAAATTGATATATTTGAATATTTGTTAAGAAAATAGTTAACCAAGATTGTTTTATACAATTGTTTACTTATATGTGTGGGACTAAGAATATGATATTAATAAAAATTCACAAGTTAGGGTTGGTTATGGGTTATTTATATATCCCTATAGTTTAGTTAATGTGATTGAAGTGATAGAATCAGGGACACAAATAAGAATGTATATTTGGTCAATCAGATTCAAGTTATTCGAATTGGAGACCAGGTATTATGACTCTAATAAAGGATCACATCCAAATTGGAAATTGCAAGCTTTAAGACTAAACTTATAAGCACAAGTTAAACCATGTCAAGCTAGTGCAAGCTCATATATGAATATCAAAATAAAAGAGTAACAACAATAATGGAGTACCTCCAATGTTTTACTTTGAGTTTGTCAAGCCAAGCTATTGGGTGGTAAAAGCATTATTTTGTATTTTTCAGATTCATCATTACTAGGTCTACTGTCATGATTTGTGGCATTATTCGTGTAAGACAGAGAATAATGCTAATCATGGCACTTGTAAAATGAGCTTCATTGTTATTGGGTCATAGTAAAGGGTGTGACCTAATTACTTAATGTCTAATTTGGAAATATTTCATCAATACATTTTAGTGGTTTTTCAATAAAACCTTGATGCTCGAGGATTCACAGTACAACTTCAAAATTAAATCTAAGATATGTTTCAGTACAACATCAAACTTAAATATCATATATGTTTAGTAATTGTAAGTCCTAGAATATGTCCCAATGAGGTACTATCGATGACTGAATAAAACCTTTGGGAATACCTTCAGGATGGCTTGGAATCTCTACTAGTCAAATCTAGGTTGAAGGTGTGAGAGATAAGAAATATGGGTGAATAATTTTGTAGACTCATCATACCTATTGCGAGGGTTTCTACCAATCAGGATGCATTTAGCGAACAAACTGTGAATGAATTGTTTAAGTGGAGTGAGCAACAAATTGATTTCTCACAAATATTTGGAGTAATGGGATGGATGTGAATGTTAGGAGGATAGTCTATAGACCAAACTTACCCGACAATCAAATTTATGGAGACCTATATGGAAAAATAAAGAGATTCCATTATGCCCTAAATGAATATATGATCAGCGGGAAATGCTACACCTTTGTCTTTAATTATGTGATTTAAGAGGACAACTCTAGAAAGAGATCTCAAGAACATTGGAATGATTGTGAAAAATGCCGAGAGTTGGTTACAAGCATATATGGTCACAAAACTAAAGTCACTTTGTAATTTAAGATTAATTTTGAAAGGTGTTCATCTACAAGATTTAGGGAGTGAGTCACCTAGTTTCAAACTAATTGAAGTTTCTACATATTTACTGTAATGGAAAATACTAAACACCATGCAATAAGCTAATGATTGGCTCATTATCTTTGCATCTAGCTCATTGGATGAGGTTAAAGTGAGTTACTTTATTATCAAATTAGCCTTTTTTAAAGGGTAGATAATGGAATTTTCTAAAATGAAAGATGGGCAAAGATATGTAACTCTTGTCTGTGTATATTATCATTGTCATATATGTTATCCTGTTAATGATTTCTACTTTGAAGTCTGGGTATTTCATTTTACATAACACCGAGAAAAAGATTTTCCAAGTGAGGTTGCATAGTTTAAATCCTCTTTTTCACTTGAGAATTCCACCATTTGTGTACGACCTCAAAAAAATAGAGAGGATAGGTGGTTGATGGAGGGTTTTGTAATTATTCTTACTTTCTTTTGTACTTGTCACAACTCATCAACTAGGCAGAGAAATCAATATTGATAAAGGGATTTTGTAATTCTTTCTACATGCTTTTGAACTTGTGATAACTGATTAATTGGACAAATCTATAAATACTAATACTAGTGAATCTCCCTCATGCGTAAGTTAATAGTGCAACAAAGATGTTTCCATGAGTTATTAATACAAATTTCACATAGAAATAGAGCCTAACCCCCATGTGTAAGGATGAACATAACTTATCATGGTGATTATCAAATCATGCATGTTCGTTAACCTTATTGACTATCCATTATGTTTTTCCCTATTATGAACATCATTAACCATCCATTATTGTGTCTAACATGATAAATACAACACATAAGGCACTTCTAGATCATATAACACAAAGAACTATAAAGAAGGGATTATATCAAGGAGACACTAAACTAACACTACATGCGAGTTAAAATAAACTGAAGCTGTACTACTGGCATGGGCAACCTACAACTAATAAACCTAAGCTTCCACAAGAAAGGGATGATGTCAAGGAAACATAGTACCTATTGAATACCCACTGTTCACAACGAGTCGATAAAGGGAATATACAACATCATATAATTATGAAAATGAAAACTTTATCCTCTTTTAGGTCCACTATTCATAGTGATTCAGTTGAGGGCCCTTCCCTAGATTTCTATGCTCGCATCCTAAGTAGTATGGTTTGGCCTTCCTTAGAACCGATCATTGGAAATGCCAAAATGTGAGAGCAACAACTTTTCGAAAAGAAAGTTTTCCTCATCTAACATCT